>JAABKK020000003.1:455158-482708 GCA_011634745.2 Catotricha subobsoleta
AGATGGCTGTAAAATCTGTAGAGAAACTCTATAAATTACGTAATCTGTTAATTTTATGATTTAAGAAAATGAATTTAAATTAAATGTTTTTATATTTTGCCTCTTCAAAATTGTGAAAGAATATTCATGGTAAAAGGCTTCATAGTTTTTCCTAATAACCGTTAATTTTTTTTTAAAAACGACGGTAAGGTTGAAAAATATACATTTTATTTTATTAAAAAAAAAAAAAAAACGAATGAAAATCGCAGAGAATGTTCTTGTTTTCTCATTCTCATATTGTTTAGAGAAAGATGTAAATTCAATTTATTAATTGTTGCACAGCAAATCCAATTAATGTTTTTTATTATTTTTTTTTAGATAATATCAAAAGAATTCTTTGCCGAAAAATGAGATTGGGTATTGCCTTTTTTAGTATTAGAATTTCATCTAAAAAAGAAAGCTGCCAATGGTTTGGTACACGACTTAATTTTTGTAAAATATAATTAACCATTTTTTTTGATAAATAAATAAATTTCCATTTATTTTTCCATTTTGAAATATTTCCGGAAATTTTTCACAAAAATAAAATTCCTGCAAAATTCCCATCACTACTCTAGTCGCTCTGTTCTTTTTCAATTCTCTAATCGTTTCATTATTTTAAATTTGCGTAGCAATTTATTAGCGTTAGATTTCCAAAAAAAAAATATTTTTATTTTATTCAATAATATAAATTATAAATTAATTGGACTATAAGTAGGTATTTGTAAAAATGTTTAAAATGTTATTTAATTTATGCAATTGACAATATCAAACAATTATTTAAAAAATATATTTTCTGGAAACATGTGAAATTTGATTCTATTGTGAAAATGTCAAAAGTTTTCTGACAAAGCGTTCATAAAAATGCCGAACTGTAGATATCAAAAATTAAATTTGAACTTGCGGCTTTCGAAATTTAGTTTGAATCCAAACTCTGTACATTTTTAATAATTTTCCTCTGTTAACTTGAAGTCTTCGATCAATTAAATTAAGCTCTTGTTCAAATCCAGATTGCTCAAATAAATCTTTTAATTCCTCTGGAAATTATAAAATAACATTTTTATTACAAAGTGTTTAATGGAAAATAATAAAAGCTCGACTGGTTGTTTATTATTATTATTATTATTTACCTTGTGTAAAAAAGTATACACGTGTACCATCACCACGTACATAAAAATTTTCTTGAAGACATTTTCCCGGTTTAAATCTTAGTTGAGCTAAATCATAACGACCGTAGTCACGGAATAGAACTAGTCCACCCGGCTTCAAGAAATTATAGCAATGATTGAGAACCGTTTGCATTCTGAAGGTCAAGGAAAATATAGTTAACCATAATTAACAATTAAAATGCGCCCACATACTTGAGATTAATTGAAAAATAATACATACTTTTCGGGATGAATTGCGGATAAAACAAATATCAATACAATAGCATCAAGGCTATTTGCTTCGAAGGGAACATCACTCCAATTGTCTGCAGTTGCGTCCAAAACAAATGCTTTACATCTTGTTGCGTCAAATTCAGCATGATTCTGTAGTATATCTATTGCTTTTGGTGAGAAATCGCAACCGTATAAACGTAAATTACTACTGTCATTATATTTTAATATTGGTAAAATAGTGTTTCCCACACCACAGCCAATTTCAAATATTTTGCGATAATCAGTAGAAGCTCTTGTAACATTTGTATCGACAGCCGTTGATGCCACAGAACCTAACTCTGGAAATTCAGTAAACAACCAATGCCTATCTTTGAAAAATTTATTTTGATGCACATCGTAAAATGCATCCCAAAACAAACTGGCCTCATTTTCATATTTTTCCAATTCATCAACCGATAATGTCACATTTGAATTATTTGTAACGCTTTCTTTGGCTTTTAATTCCTGTTCTTCATCCCATTCAACGTTATCCCTGAAAAATATATTTATTAAATATTTCTCGATGTTTGCAATATACCAAAAATAATGTGAACTCGGTTTGCTTGTATTTCTGTCACATACCATGCATTATGTTTGAAGACATCATCTTTGTCATTTAAATGTCGATTTCCAAAATGTTGTTTTCCACCGGTAGAACTCATAATTAATTACTTATGTCTGGATGTATCGATATTTGCTAAAATTTTCTATAATTAAATAAAAATGCTAGGTTTAAAAGATTTTGTAAATAAAGGGCAAATACTATTTGAAATACTGCCCAAACAGCTGACAGTTGTTAACTTACATGCGATTCGTTTACATCGCTTTAATACAGTTATAGATAAAAATGTAGGTAATTCAAATATCATTGTCGTATAAATCGAACTATAAATCTACTCATCAGAAAGATTTTGAAAAAAAAATCATCCAATACATTTAGCATTAACGTTAACAAAAAAAAGAAAAAAAATATTATATACTTTTCTTTTTTATAATATAGATAATTACTCATAATTACTTATAATATGACTCATTAGGCTTGTATGCGGTGTATAATGTAAATTACAATGATAATATTTTAATAATGATAAACAAGCTGTAAACAACGAACATATGATAATTTGACATAAAGTAATTGCAAATATCTGTTTGACATTAAGAAAACGTGACCGCGTTTGCACATGCAATTTTAAAATATGCGGATGTTTAAGAGAAAAATTATTCAAACCGTGAGACATCTTCGTTTAATTACAAATATATAAAGGGTAAAACATACATACGCGAATTCGCTATGCGGCGCGATTTTTCGTCGCGGTTTAAGCCTCTGCATAGATGCTGTAGGTCAGCTAATATAAAATAATTGTGGACATCGAGTTTTCCACATTTTTTTTATATGAATCTGACCTACAGCATTTATGCGGAGGCTTCAACCGCGAAATGGCCTATGTAAGAAATCGCGCCGCATATCGAATTCACGTATGTATGTTTTACCCTTTATATATTTGTAATATAGCGCCATCTTCAGTATAAAATGTCAAAACAACGCTCTCGTAAAAAAAAATCATAAATATCAATTTTTTATTCTAAATCTTCTGTTTTTATAATTAAAAACAACTTTAATTGGATATTTAGACATAAACGAAATTATTTAGAAACTTTTTTATCTTATTGTAAAATTTGGTTAAAGTTGTACTTTTGGTACAATTTGGTCCGCCATAAAAAATAACATTTTTAAACTCGTTTTTTTAAAAAAATAATTGTGAAATTCGATTCTAAATTTCTAAATTACGAACGTTCGAAAGGTTGGGGAAGTATTTAAAATATGGGAAAGTCCAGATAAAGGGGAAGGAGGTTTAAAATTGTATGATTTTTACGACCGTCTTTTATTAACTAACCTTTATGGTTAGTTTTTCATACTCATCTAGAAAATTAAATAGAATCAATATATTCAAATTTGCGAATAAGCATAAGAAATGTAAGAGATCGATATAATACAAGGATTTAGAAGGTTGCCATTGCTTTATAGACTACTTCAATCTAGCATTATAAGCTAGATAGCTCTATGAGCATACCATATACATATTTTTTACATACACTGATACTTGTCTACATCTCAATTAAAAATGTTTGGTCAATTTTCATAGTAATAGCGCGGACACAATGTCAACGAGCAATGGATATAGAGCAGTAAAGGGTTTGACAGTTTTGTTGGTTTATGTCAAAAATTTCACTTTGGAGGAGTATTTTTATCAAAATTATTTGAAGTTGAACTATAAATAAGATTAAATAATTAAATTATCAAGAAAGTTGTAATTTATATCTTGTTTAACTCCAAAGTGAAATAATCTCTTACTTTCACTTTTGGAAAAAAATATTTTTTCAATTAAAAAAAATTATTTATATAAGTTATTACAAATTTGATACACAAAGCACAAACAGCATGGCATATCTTGAAAAAATCACGCAGCAGTATAATAAATCTTTGATTAAAATCAATTTATTGTTATCAATAATTGAAATTAGCATTCGTCATAATGATACTCGAACAACTGGCTGCTCTACTCCTTTATAAGATCTGACAAGTAAATATAATTTGTGTCTCACTTACTCCCTTCCATAAGAATAAGAAAGAAGTCAAAAGTCTTGACTCAAGACACATATATTTTCTGACTATGAGTATATTTATGACTGTATCTTGGATCAAAGGTTTAAGATATAGAATTAGAGATATATTATCAATATTTATATATGTAGTAACTCCTGGGAAGTTTTAATTGAAAGAACCTGGTATAAAATTCAATCAATGTCATGCGGAATCTTCACGATAAGCTGAAAATTTTTAACAATAGTAATCAGATTTGGGTGATTGATTAAAATAAATATTAATTTTAATTAGATTATACGTTATTCAGGTAACAAAGTACGATTAAAAATTTTACAATTCAATTAAGATCTCCAAATATTTATACAAAATTACTTTTAAAAATTTCTATTTAGAAACCACCTGAAAATCAGTTTGATTACTGATAATGTTAAATAACATTATATTTTCAATTAATTTGATTTTATGCATAAGTATAGGAATATAATTATAAAACATTGATACGTGTAAACAAAGTCTCATTGCATTTTGTATATGCGCGCTGATGCATTTCAAAATATAATTCTATCGTATCACTACTGAATCGCGGATCGGTTTTTCGATTTACGAGTCGTGTCTGCACTTTACGAAAAACTCTACTCTTTCAATTCATTACTTAAAAAAAAAATTTGCAAATGAAAACATGGTGTCCAGGGAGTGGCTCTAAAGAAAACCAGAATAAAATTCGTAAATATTATTGAATAGAATTTAATAAAATTAATTGCAATAAAGAACATTTAATTGCCATCAATAAAATAATACAGTGTGCGCATAAATAATTAAGTACCAAAAGTGAGGTGATATATTTTTAAGTGCGTTTTTGTTGTTCGAATGATAATTGATAATATTCACTCTGCTGCACTGTACTGTTACATTTTTTGATTAATTACTATTTTTATACAAATTTATAGAAAAGTAAAGAAAAAAAATAAAAACAGGAACGGTATAATAAATTATTAGCAATTATTATATTATAAAGACATTAGTGCTTTCTTTCTGGTTGGGGTAGTCGAGTTATGGTAGTTTTGTTAGACGCTAAAAAAACTAGCTACAAGATGATGGTAAATATTATAATTAATTTCATTTTCAATTTTTTTTTTTTTTTTTTTTATTTGCTCTCTTCTTTTATTCTAATCTAAATTAACTAATTGTGTAGAATTTTGTAGTAGTGTTTTTATGACGACTCTGATTAATTTAATGGCAATGTAATAAAATTGATTTTCTTTTCTCTTTTGTGTAAAAACATGAAAGGCTAAAAAGATGAAAAAAAAAAATAATTGTAATAATGGCTAATGATGGAAATTCATTCATTTACTTATATATTTTATTTTAGTTTATTTTATTTTATTTTTATTTTTATTTTTATATTTTTTATTAGATATGTACTTTCATATTAATATCACCTATAGACGGTATATTTATCTGAACTACCGAAGTAAATGTCATTTTGTTATGTTATTTCGTTTTGAGTCGGGATTCTTTGTCTATATATTTTTCTTGAAATTAATTTCGTACTTATAATAATTAATTGTAGGATCGCAGACTAGACATTCTATGAATGTAAATAACATAAAATAAAAAATAATAATAATAAAAAAAAAAATAAAATAAAACCAACGAAAATAATAATTGATATGATCCTTTTGGTGTTACTACCTAAACAAGAGACAAGAGAATTCCTTCATAAATTTTTATTATGTGCGATTATCAAAAAAAAATCGATATTTACGTAGCAAAAAGGCAAAGGAAAAATGGGTGTGGGTGTAAATGTGCGGTTGCATTTTAATTTTGCTTCCTCTATATATTCAATTCAGTCATACAGACGAGATAATAGTAGAGTTTAGTCGTGACTCGTGGGGCATGCAATATATGACCGTTTGAATTCCGGGTTTATGCCGAATATACGGACCACCACATTAGGAGGAGGTTGTATATTGATTTTAGGAAGAGGACTATAAGGAGAATATCATTTCTCTAAAATATATATTTTATCTTTTTTTCTTTTTTTTACAAAATGGCTGCCCTTATATTAAAATATACCCATATGCATATAATATAAATATATATATTATGTAGATATATAAATATATATATATAAAAATAGTCTATATTTATATATAGACAACACATAATAATAGAATAATAAAATATAGAAATTAAAATTATTACTTTTAAATAAGCACAATTGCACAAATCCTATTATTTATTTCAGTTTTATTTAATAAATATAAAAATGTTCATCTTTGTGGTAATAACACACATGCAATTCGTATCTAGTTAATTGTTAGTGGTACATAGGATTCGAAAGCCGCGCACGCTAAAATAATAAATCCGTGAGTTATTTTAATTGAAACTTATAAGTAAGTAAAAGTTGATGTAGCATAAACATCACGAAAATACATTTTAATAAAACTGCTGTTATATTTGTAGTTTGTAGACGTGTAGACGTGTAAAATATTTCGTCGTAAAATTGCAAAAAAAAATTTTTTTTTTTTAATTTAATAAAAGGAAAATGTAACTGTGAGTTGTACACAATAATGTTTACTAATTAAATTGTATCTGTATTTCTGTTCCGTTTAATAAATGTTTCTTATTGAAATAATATAATTTAGAAGTGAAAGCATCACGGCAAAAAGAAAAGAAAATGAAAAATTCACAACATATTGTTAACAATTATTTTTTTTTTTTTTAAGTTAGAACTTACACGTTTCATAAGAAAATTATTCAACAATGGAAAAATAATTTTCGGAAATTTTTGGTTCAACTACACCCCATTTGATTGCTACCACATATTGTTTAAATCGAAAACATATATAACTGTTTAGTTTAATCAGTACAGTATCGCTGCATAAGCAGACAAAACTGAATTAAAAATAAAGTTTTAATCAATTTAATAATGAATGTAAAAATGGTGATTTTTGTCTGTGAATGTTAATTGAATATGTTGTTTATTAATGCAAATAGAGAATTTCACATATATTGCTATTTAATAAATGTGCATATAATTTTTTTTTCTTTGGTGTATACACCCATTTTCTGAAAGAGTAATAATTCTTACATTCAAAGTTAATTCAATGCGGTTTTTATGTACGATAACGTATGCTTGCCTAAATAAATACATTTACGTTCACAATTGAGTAAATTTCCAAACAAAAACGAAAAATCCAAAATTTGATTATTTTATGCATATTCATGTGAATTTTTGAAATTACAATAAACAGTTTGAAAATTAAAAAATAAAACAAGTAATAGATTTTTCTTTTTCTTATTCAGACAGGTTTCTAGTTTCTAATAAGATTCTATTTGGAATGAAATTATTTTATATTTTGTATTTTTATATTTAGTAGCTAATTGAACCGATTTTCGTTCTATTGAAAAATTTTCACTTTTATAATTATTCAAAATCAAATGTAAAATATTATTTTAATGGAGTTGTTTTATAGAATAAGTTTTTATGTGTCTATGTGGAGAAATTAACTTTCGCTGTCATGGTTCTTTTATTGTTATTCCTTTCAATAAAATTAAATTTATATCTTCTCAATGTTCTTTAATATTAGATATTATGGTCATTAATCAGAAGACTTGAACACCATTTTATGATTTTCACTTTTTAGTTTATACATGCGCATGAATCTATTTTCATTTTTACAATTTTTGTTAATTTTTTTTTTTTTATTCTTCTACATTCAAATGGTCTTGGTCATCTTATGCCAACAATATGTTATTAGTTTATTGTTTGAAGCACAATTGACATATAATTTTTAATAATTTATTTAATACTTATTCTGTTTAATTTTATTTTTTTTTTGTTGTAAAGTTTATATTGTTTAAGTTTTTAAAAAATTAATAAATATAATTTTGTTATAGAAGGTAACTACAGTACAATGTAAAAGTGATAATATGGTGTATTGTATCGTTATGCACTTTGTATATTATGAGTTATTATTTATGACATTTAAAAATGTAGTCATGAGTTTTTGCTAAACGATTAAATTTAATTTCGTATTAAAAATATGTACATTTTTTTTTCAGGGTAGTACAGCTGTACCACGTAACGCTTACCCAAGTATTTCACCTTCGGTTTCGGCTTCATTAAAAGGAGCTCAAAGACCTGTCATGTCTAGTCCTGCAGGAAATCTGGCTGGTGCTCCATATAGAGGATCTAGCTGGACACAGCATGGATATGCAGCAGCCCAACAAGCATACAGATATACATCTCCGTTGCCGCAACCGGCATATACTACATATACATCACATACAACCACACCAGTAAGTTAATAGATTTTATTTCATATAATTTCATAATACGATCTATCGTTAAGCTAATTTATCATATAAAAAGTCTGCTCATAATTCTAATTTGAAACCGTCTGTATCGGAGCAAATAGGTATAGTCAGGGTAAAAGATACGTTAGCCTCGATTTAAAAACGATTATAAAAATCATTACGAATGTAGCTATTATATTTTAACAGATACGAATGTGATAATAACTTTGTTACGTCTCATAATCAATATCAGCCAATAAGATGCTTGTAGTTTATTACAACTTACTATTTTTACAACGTTACGTTTTCAATGCCCTAAACCCAGACTTAGGCACAGTAACTATCTAGTTATGTTTTATTTACTTCTTAATCAGGATTGAGAAACTGTTAGCTTCTAATTATAATTATGCACACTTTAATATATAGATAGGCTGACAAGTTAGTGCTTTAGAGAATACGCATATGTAAATTATATATCAGAAACTTAAAAATTGATTCATTTAATAAAAAGTATTTATTAAAAATTTTCATAATTAAAAAAAAAAAAACAAAAAAATTGAGAATATAAAGAAAACGTTTTCGAATTGAATTGCTGGCCATTGTAAATTAAATGATTAAACGTGTAACTTTGTATGATTGAAATTAGAAGCAAAATATTTTTCTCTCAATGTACGAACTTTTTTTTTTCTTGATGATTTCATTAAAAATGGTACATTAGTATGTTTCGGTTATCGTAGATTATTCAATATGGTAAATATAGTTTCTTTTGAAATCTTGATAATAATTATTTTTTTAAAATTAAATATTAAGTTATTATAAAGTATTGTTTCCGAAGCATTAATATTTTATGAACATTATTTTAACTACAAAACTCGTAATACTTCTTAATTACTAATTAATATTGAATATATTTAAACATATCGAATAAAATAATTTAATTTTTATTTATACGGGCTAAGAGCTCACAAACATAATAATGTCAATCAAAGAATATATTTTAGCATTAATTGATTGCATGAACTGAATGATTGTATGGTATTAGCCCGTATAAATAAAAATTAATTTTCTATGTGTAATGCTAACAGAATATTATCTGTCACTTAGAACTTATATTAGCAGAGTTTTGTCAAAATTTCAATTCAAACATTTTTTTTGTAAATTTTTTGCAACAAGCTAGTTCTGCATTAAATTTGGGCGTTTCTTAAAATCTTTGATGTTCGTCAATGTTACTATTATTGTTGTTCCTGAATTTTATTTAATTAGTTTTTTGATACAGACTCTTCAATGCTCCTACGTGATTTAATCAATAGAGCAAATAATTTTCATAGTTGCATATCAGGTGTATTTATCACCCAGTTGATGAATTTTTATTCATATATTCCAGTCTATAGTTGAGTTCAATAAATTTAATGTCATACTGTTTTAATATTAAGTGTAACAAATATTGAAATTACATAAAAAATTTATGAATATATGTATAATTAAATAAAAAAAAAACTTCTCTAAATTGTTTGCTATTTGTCTATGAAGAGAAATTTTAAATTAAAATTATTTCGGAAGTAATTCAAATTGTTAAAAATAAAATGAAAAACAAAAAAAAGAATGTAAGAATTATTCGTGGGTGAAAAATGTATGGTGGGTGGTCGGCTTTCAATAGAAAGTGAGCACCCACATAGTCGGCGCACGACGTCTGTCACAAATAAAAAAAAAAACCGCAACCCTTTTTCTACAACAAAAAAGAACAAACATGGCAAAAGCAAATAGTTCATATTTTGCACTGAATGAAGGCTTTTTAGTTACGAATTCGTATTTTCGTTGTGATAGTTAAAATCTGTTGTTCCTTAAATGTGGCGGAAACCAAAAAAAAAAGAAACATTTTCAGATTATTAGTATTTTTTTTTCTTCTTTCTGTATTATGGAGTAAATGTAACAAAGAATTAAAAGTCGCTCAGTCGCCTATAAAATTTGAACTTAATTTAAAAAGGTAAGATATAAAAATTGAACATTCTTTAACACATTAAGTACTAATGTGAATACCAAAATAAATAAATAAAAAAAAAAGGATTTAAATACAAAATTTATGTTTAATTGTTGCAACGTTTCTTTAAATAGATAAATAAAAAAAAAAAAGCACACACAATATTTTACATTACAATATTGCAGAGAATTTTTTTCTTTATTGCCACCAAACCAATTCTAAATTCATGTTACATGCGAAAATATTGTATTATAATATTAAGGCGACGATGTTAGAGTCTAGTCTTTCCGCAAAATTCCGGTACTTATATATACGGTTTTAGTTCTGTCGTATTTAATGCTTTCTCAGTTTAATATCTTTTTTTTTCTTGTTCACGTTATTTAATTTTCTCACATAAAGTACGTCATACAACCATGGATAGCGCATGCGTTGGTAGTAAACGCCCCTAAAATGTCGTTCATTCATTCTCATTCATTGAAGCGGCTTCCGATTCTTGATGCAGGCAGTGTAGTTACTCTCTAGACAGACAAAAATCATCGACTCTGTATGTTATCTATCACGGAACGGCAAATATAGTAGATGCGTTCTCGATGTTCAATGTTGATTAACAAATAAAGAAATAATAAATAAAAATAAATAGAAAGTGATATTTTTTTTTCTCACAGAATAATCAAATAAGAAACAATTGAAAAGAAAAAAAAATCAAAAAATTAGTTTAGTTTTTTTTTTTTTTGCTATATGAAACCAAATATTGCATATTGTAGATTAATAATAATATTTCTATAAATATATCAATAACTTCTGTCATGGTTTTATACACAAGTGTTATTACGAGTTTCGCATCATTTATATAAAATGTGCTATTGTGGAAAAGTCAAGTACTGCCATATGGTAAGTTTTTCTTTTACACATAAAGTGTAAAAATGGTATTAATGTCGCATCGTCGTCGTACAAATATAATCGATTTGGTACCGCCGTATATTTTCGCAAAAAAAAAAAAAATAAAAATTGTGTATTTATTGTGAGTTAACCAAACCGAAAATGATTATTTTAACATATTGTTAAATAATGAAGTATTGTTTTCGTCGGATTCATTTTTCTCTATAGATTCTAATTTAATATTTTCTAATAGCATAGTGTGATTTGGTGTTGTAATTATCACCATCAAAGTATTATATAGTGTTAAACCACCAACCACCCTCTACATCTATTCGTTTCGTTTATAATACTGCGTTGATCACAATTTAGGTAGGTGTTTCTCGTATATTATTATATGCGATTATTGATTTCTATGGCTATTAATAAAATATATATATTTATATATATATATTTATTTATATATTTATATATATCATAAATTGAGAATTACAAATGAATTCACACTAGAATAATAAAACACTCAATTGTTTATCTTAATAACAGCATAACGGATTTATTGAATGTATCTTAGACAACATAAATTTAATTCATTATAATCAATTTTTAACAATGAATTAAGTATGTGAGGGATGGAAAAATTTCGTAGCTACATATAATATAAAAATAAAAATAAAAAAACTTGATGTTTAAGTTTCTGTCTGCCTGCTGTTATTACAAAAAGAAAAAAAAAGTTCAAGAAAAATTTAAGGATCGGCCCTTTTGTATTCGATTTTCTTTATATACCAAATCAACATTTATATTCGCACTTTTATTGAACAATTCTTTAGTCTACAATTCAAGAAAACCACTTTCGTTCAATATTGAATTTGTTTCTATAAAAACTAAGTATTAAATACATGAAACAAAATGACAGTTATTTACGTTTTGGCACTTATAAAACATTGTTGTAAGTTTTGTTTTCAAGAAAATAATTTCTAATTAATTATTAATAATGTTTATTTTGTTTTTTGTTAATCCATTTATTTTCAAATACCATTCAATATTTATCTATATGGCTGAAAATTAATTTAAAACAATACCTTTCTTTATTATTAAGAGCCACCACTTTATCAGCCATCTTCATCAAATAAGATTTGACGCACCCACGCAAAACTTGAGAAAATAACATTCTGGGTACTTTATTTTGTCAGTTTAAAGTTAATAATCTATTTCATTGTTTACTTACATTTGAAAACCACAAGATATAAAAATAGAAAAAAAATCAAGTTCAATTTAGTCTCCAAGAATTTAAAAGTAAATATTTTTGGTTTTGGTTTTGATTTTTATTATGAAAATGTTTCGTCTCTCGCGTTAAAAATATGAATATGTTAAACCACATCATAAATACAGATAATTCATCTTTTCATCAATTTTCAATTTCACGATAATATATTGGTTTTCAAGTGTTGTTAAGCTACATATTATTTTTTTATTTATTTACAACCAAAATTATATCCATTAAAATTAATTTCTACAAGATCACATTTTATCGCAGGATTGGTTTTCACCCACACGTTAACAGTCACATCACATCCTAATCGCTATTGCTTAATTTAATAAACAATTAATGCTGTAATAAAGAAAAAAAGTAAATGTGTTAATAATTAAAATAACAGCCAAAATATTCATTTATAAAAGATTTTGATAAAAAATTAAGAAAAATAAAAAAATATTAAAAGAGGTGCATTTAGGCAGTTTCTTTGATTTTTTTTTTTTTGTTTATTTCCATATTTAAAAATAATATAAACTAGATGCGGATTAAACGTGATAAAACATATAATTCGTAAGTTAAATGAATATACGAAATTATTCCATGTATATTATTGCAACATAAAAACTAAACAATAGAATATTTTAAACAGTGCTTGTAGATTTGTATTAATTTAAACTGAAAAATAACTCATAGTTGGATGTTAAGTTTGTCGAATATGATACAGAATAAATTTTCTATAGAAAATACAGAATACAAAACAAAAATTAAATACTATGTGTCTGTTTATTCTGATACAATGCTGGTGTTTTCACAATACCGAAGAGAAAAATAGCTTAAAAGTTTGATTTTATTTCTATCCAATAGAAAATTTTTAAGTTCAAAGTTCTACTAGAATAAGCAAATTTTGCCAACGCCTACAATCTATTTATTTCTACTTTTCTTTTTTTTCATTCATTTTTCATGTATTGCTGTTCGATATTCTCAAACGCATTGCACAGTGTTATCAGCAGCACAGTTTAATCGGTCCGTATATAATCGTCTATTGTAATACTGATGGTATTTTATCAATTTGCATTAACATTCTTCGATCGGAATGCCTATGTTTTCGTATTCAGCTCTTTGGAACATTTAAAATTTCAGAATTTTCTTATTTGTTTTTCAATGGTGAAGATATGACAATAGATTTTTTTTTTTTTTTGTAAAGGATATGAAATGAAAGTAATTCACACAATACTGGATCCATCTCTGTTGCTTCAGTTTTGGATTTATTAAATTATTTATTCTACACGAGCTCGGCTATAATATTAAATTGTATTATATACGGCGAACATTAATTTATTTATTTGTTATTTTAAAATGGTATAAGAAACTAAACATTTCTTTTGATAAAAAATAATAAATATTTTGTGTTCACAATTCAAAGTATTATAATATTTTTTTATTTTTCTTTTTTTTTTCTTTTATTTTTTTATTTTCTATATTATTATTTATGTACGTACACGCAGTACGAAGACTGGAGACGGACACAATCAAACTATAATCACGCTTTTCATAGTACAAATACATGCAAATAATATAGGCATTGGTATTGGCTATATTTGTTACTAACTTTACCATTTTTATCAAACACAAATTTCGTTTTATCATTTCTTAAAATTTTTTTTTTTTTTTTTCATTTTCATTTTGAGATAAGACGCCCACAAATAATTGTTATTTTAACTATTTACTTGCTGGCTAGGAACACATATAGAGAATTTTATGTCTTTTTGTACGAAATTTTTTATTCTCATATAGCAATCAGTAAGCTATACTCGGCTGGGTATCAACATCGTTATGTATTGAATTGATCGTATATGAGTGCAAATTATAATGAGCGGTTATATATTTTTGTTGTATGTAATTTTCTGTTAAGTAATTGTGAGTTGTGTTGTCTGTCTTATTCATTGTTAATGATTTGGTGTGTTTGTTGATTTTATTTATTATTATTATTATTATTATTTTTTTTTTTATATAATTTTATTCTTTTTTTTATAATTATTATTTCTAATTTATGTGCATGCGACGCGACGCAATGTGTAATTAAATTGGTGAGTCTTCTTTAACATAATATTATCATAGTGGTAAATAATAATGTAAACTCACTTGCCATTCCAATTATTTATTTATACCTAGTAAAATAATATTCGAAAAAAAAAAGAAATACTGATCGGTTGCTCACATCAAGGTTTTTATATTATTATTATCAAATGTATCGAGGAATGAATAATTCATGGACGAGCAAAAAATAAAAGTTTTATTTTAATTTCTAACAAATTTGATTTTTTCTTTCTTTTTTGTGGTGTATTTCCAATTTTGTATAAAATTTTACTCATAAAATTTAGAGAGGGTAATTCAGTCATTTTTTATTTTTTCACGAAAAGTACATCGCGCAGTGTTAATCTTATTATAAATCAGTGATATATATATATATAATATATACAATACAATACATATATATATTTTCTTTAACTTGAAAGCCACGTTAAATGTTCAGTAGGAGGTTTTAATCGAAAAGTCAAAATTTTATAAATTTTTGACATATGGACTGATATGCAAAAACATTTATTGTGATTGTGGGTTTTTCTGTCCTGAATAATGTTTGATTCTTGCGAAAATGCGGAAACAACAAAATATTTGTTTTATAAAAGAATTTTTGATGCTTTATATAGTTTCTCAATCTTATTTTTTTCTTTTTTTTTCTTTTTAAGATAGTGTTTTGGATTTCAGTTTTCTACTTCAAAATTTTGATTGTGACAAGCTCCGTATTTTTTTTTCCCGAAAATGATAATAATTTAATTGTTTATCATCTGCACTTAACATTTTTTTTTTTTTTTGCTTAAAACTTATGTTTTCGCTTTTAAAGTCATATTCATATAGAAAAACTGCCGGCAAATGTTATATGAAAATATTTTTTTTGCTTTTTCTTTGCATTTATCACTGGATTTACATATTTACATTTGTTAATGAAATGAATGTTGAAGTCATTTGACCACTAACAAAGCAAAATTCGTTTTTTTTTTTTTTAATAATATTGTGTGTCTCTGAGCGTACACACATTCCACTCAACCAAATAAAATTATTAATATTATATATAGATATTCGTATTGTAAGCACATCCATATAAAATGTATATATGGACATAGAAATGGATGTGTTGAATATAGATGTAGAGTAGATGTGTGTGGTGGTAGAGGAGTTTGTACATTGTACATTATATTATAGATAATGTTTTTACTTCGTGTGTGCACAAACCTAAAACTGACTGAACAACGTCATCATTTTTCTTCATTTTACTGACGTCATTGTACCTTGTTAGGGTTTGGTCTAAAAATAGAGTTAGTTTGATTTTTGAATTAAATGTGGGAGTAGCTGGATAATGTTTTGGTTGCGATATGTAAAAAAAAATAGTGTTAGTCAATGTGGGTTCAAGATGTTATGCGTTAAATTGCAATCTTTTTAATGATTTAGTCCTTTTCAATTCAAACTACATAGCAAAATACTGTCATTTATGACTTTTAATCGTTCTGCTCTTAATAGTAATATTGTTTAATTGTTAGCTCTAGTCTGTCTGTATATTCTGTTGATTGTCCGTAACATTTTCACTGTTTTAATGAATTCCATTATTTCCAAACCGAAAACAAATGTTGAAATAAGTTTTAAATACATTTTTAATTTTTATGACAGTACGGCCAACGTGTTCCAACAGCAGCATCGCCTAGTAATACAAATTCAAGCAGCTCATCCAATACTGGTTCACAGAGTGGAACATTAAGTACTAGTCTCAGTAACACAAACACTAACACAACAATGGGTCCTAATGGAACTCCACAAGTTCAAGAAACTCTATCCAAAACAAATTTATATATTAGAGGTCTTCAGCAGTGCACAACTGATAAAGATTTAGTTAATATGTGTCAACAGTAAGTAATTTCAAAATTTTATGAAAACAAAAAAAAAAAATTATTTCATTTTCAGTAATTTAATGGAAAAATAAATAAACATTTACAAAAGCCAAAAAACAAGATCTAATTCTAAATTATATTTTCAGGTATGGAAATATAACTTCTACAAAGGCAATTTTAGATAAACAAACAAACAAATGTAAAGGTATTTTGTAATTATTTTTATTTAAAATTTCTTTAAAAATTACATTAATGATAATTATGAAATTATTATTATTTTAATTTTCATTATTTTTTTTTTTTATATTTTTTTTGTTTTGTATTATTTTCGTTCTGCATTTGTTTTTTTTTTCTTTGGTGTTTTCGATTTTATAGGTTACGGATTTGTTGATTTTGAGTCACCTGCATGTGCCGAAGGAGCTGTAAAAGGTCTTCAATCAAAGGGCATTCAAGCTCAGATGGCCAAAGTGGGTATCTGGATGCTACATAGGCCGGCCATTGTACGTTTGTTTGCATGCAAGTAATACTTACCCCTCACCCCCTTTCTTTGTTTTTATTTATTTATTTTTAATTTTGTCAATATTTCTTTCTTCTCAACAAAAATTGTTGTTTTATTTCAACTTTAATTTTTATAGAATTTTCATTTATTAGAAATCGTTAGTATAAATTATTAATAGAATATTCCTGTAGTCGGTATTTAATATTAATTTAAAGCCGGTACCCAATTTAATACCTGTAAAAAAAAAGCATTTTTAGAAAATCGTAAATTGTGATCATCTATTCTCCTAATATGATGTCAAATTTAAATGAATTTTTCAAATAGATGAGACCGAATTCAAACTAAAAAAAAATAAAATTATTGCATTAAATTATATGAATTATTAACAGCCAGTTATATTTATCTCAAAATTCACAGTATTTTTCGATCATTCCCATTGGAAACTTGATTTTAAAACTAATTTCCGAATAATTCTACAAGTCACGATTATTTATCAATTTATTTTCATATAAAATAGACATTTTTCGATTACTGTTATTAAAAAAAAAAAAAAAAAAAAAACAAAACAAAACAAAAAACAAACCATTTAAAAGGCGATTCTAAAATAATATTATTTAAAGTATTTATTAATCAATTATCTCAATGAAATGTTAATTAAATTCTAAGATATTCCTTAATTTTATTTCTATGACATCGAAATTATATTCACTCGTGTATTATTCTACTTTCTATTATACCAATTATTTGTCATACCTTCAGCATATTGTCAAAATTTCTTTTCAAATGCATTCAACTATTTTGAAAAAAAAAATAAATAAATAAATAGAAATATCTCGTTTCAAAGATTTCGGTACTTATGTTAAAACTTTTTCCATATTTTATGGTCAATAAAATGATATTAATTTAATTCTCTGTACTGTATATAGTTAGTCACTAGTCGTTGGTATAATGTATATTTATATGTATTTACATAATATATGTATAAATATATCTCATTACGCATAAACTAAATAGATATATACATAATTTATTTAAAAAAAAAAAAAAAATATTATTTAAGTAATTTAGACTAGAAGTAGATAATTTCTATAAATATATAGGCATATAGCGTCCATCTTTTGCCAACCACTTATAATTTCTGTTTACGCCTTAATTCCATTTTCTATTTAATAGTTTTTCGCAAGAATTATGTTCACTATTAACCTTATTTCAATTTCATATACAGATTCGAGTCTATAAATATTAAGCCTAAATTAAAATTTTCAGTTGTTTAATAAAACTTGAATAAAAAAAAGTTTTCTATCAAGATGTATTCTATCAATATTTATTAATTATATGAACCCCGCCTATAAATTCAATAAATTTGTACGTCACAATGAAATTTAATAAGATTTTATTGATTTATTATTGATTAATTGACGAAATTTATATAGTTACATCCATCCGATTTTCAAAAGAATACTGTATCAATAAACTTTTCGATCAATACCTTTCATCATATATGAAGAAATAAACTCTAGTTTTCTGATTTATATAATATTTTATCACCTCTTATCTGGTTAGTAATATAATGTGTGACATGGTTTGTCATAAAAATATTAATTTGTAATGAATAAATATTTAATTTGAAATTTATATACATTGGATAATGCATACCATAATATATACATCCGTTCTGACTCTGACAAAAGAGCTAATTGATTAAAAATATTTATTTTGAAACAGAATAATTTGATGAAGTTAATATCAATTGATACTTTAAGAAAAATAAAATTGATTCATAATATAATATTTTTTTTTATAATAAAGTTTCAATTAAAATATTTGATATATAATTTCTAATTTCTTCATATCTTTTAATTGATATTATGATATTCTAATAACTAATGGGTTTATTAGATTTCGAGAAATTTTCAATAAATAATACACTATATTTGCAGTTCATTGAACTGAAATATTTGAATAAACGACAGCATTTGATTAATTTAGTGACACAATCACAGTAATGCTAATGTTAATTGTAACTTTAATTCATTTTGCATGCGTATGCGTATTTTGATCCCATATGTTCGCATCACACAAACAGGAAAAAACATTCATACTCATGAAAAATGAAATAACAATAACCATATTAACATTTCCATTACCGTGTCATTATATGAATTCAGCCTTAGACACATTATAATAATAATAATAATAATAATTAGAGTGGTTGGTAAAAGTGTGGTTGAAAAAAAAAATTCCCCAGAATCCCAGATAGATAGATTAAAAAATATATATATATATACATATATATAGAATACTGTAAAATACATTAACAGTTATGTTAGATAATGAATATGAATTCGTTATCAAGAAACCGAGCAAAAATAATATGTTTCAGTACATTGTTACGTATCGAACATAAGAAACGAAATAAATGTATGATTTTTCTTTGTTTTCGCATTGTTTGCAGGAAATAGAAATACTTTTCTTGAATTTTTTTTTTTTTTTGAAAATAATTTAAATATTCCATGCCATTGAAACATTTATTTTTGACTTGTTTTATTGATGACGTTTTTGTTATTTAAAATATTTATACAACAATTGATACCTAATATATTTTAACCAACAAATTAGTTATAGTTGATCAGGCTAACGTTTATCCGTATATATTCAAATACCAAACATTGAAAAAATTCAATTAACATTTTGACATAATTGTATTTAAGTATTAATCGGGAATTGCTGTAGTTAAATAAATATTCAATGAAATAATTTATTATACTTAAATCAAAGGATCTAATGTTCATATACTATGACATAAACAATGTTTATAATTTTTTTTTTTTTTTTATCTATTTCAATAACATTAATTGTTGTTGTTGTTGTTAAATGAGTTTCATTGTTATAAAAATCCAATAAAAATATTAGGGATTTTATTTATATTTTATAAAAATAATTGATTAATATTTCTTCTGTCTCACTGCAACCAATTGCAATATGTCAAAATGGTGAAAATGGCCTTCAAAAAAAAAAAAAAAGTAAATAAAAATTAAAGATAAGAAAAGAAAAGAAATGAAACGTAGCCTGATGAAAATAGTATAAACAAATTAATAATATAAAAGGAATAGTGTTATGTACATTTATATAATTATTCTTATACATTACTTATTATTAAAAAAGAGATAATGAGCCGGCCATGTTTAACTTTAAATTATAAATTTTCTTTTTTTTTAACAAACAACTAATATTAGCTGTACTTACAATTACATTTATTAATATTAAATTAATATCTAATAAATCAGGACATTAGAATTTAGAAGTTTATTAAAAATAGAGAAATAGTTACAAATGTAATTACATCGCTCGATTATATTTAAATAATACAAGCATTCTTCTTTCTTTACAATTTAAAAACAACGCCTAACCGATTAAAAAAAAAAAAAAAACACACACACAAACTAACTAACTACTCTCGAAAGAAAAATAACAAAATAATTTCATTATTTTTTTTTCGTTTTAATTTTTCTATTTTAATTTTTACATATTTCTATGGTACAAAACATGTACAACATAGACCATAATATCAGATTAAATTATTCTCTATGATATACTTCAGTTTTATGTTGTCGCGTAACCCTGTTTATTCTGAATTTAAATTTTATGTAAAACGAAAATTTACATTCTCTATTTTGGTCATTGTTGTACATTAATGCCATATTGGATTATCAAATGAACTGGGCGTCAATAAATGTCACCACTAAACATTTGATAGTATAAAGAATTTTTGACAAATAACATATTGGTTTATTGAAAATGTTAATGAAAATTGTACTATCGATTGGTTAAGGCCACATTAGATCAATAATATTTAGTTTAACTGTAAAGTTTGACATTAATACACCGAAATTAATAAAGAATTTAAATATCGAATTATCATATGGCTTTTATATAATTTGGTACACCTGATGAGTTTACGTACTAGCGTATTCTAAAATTAAAATATTTTATTAAATTCATTCATAGATTGTAAATAATATCGGAATTAGTTTTACACAAATAGTACTTTAATAACATCTCATGTTTTGTGCTCAGAACTGAATTAAAATAAATTATAATAACATTTAGGATAGATCGATGATTGAATTAACTTAATTCATTATAACATATCGATGAAAAAAAATTAAGATATTAAATGAAGCTATTTAGGTGGATATATTTGTAACCATTCGTTCCATAGATGAGAACAGCTATAATTGAATTGACTTGCTCGTAAACGGCCTATAAGAATGTATTATATTGGTAGAGCTACAATTGAGTGAGTGGTTCATGAGCGACTCATGCAAAATGGATGGTATAATATAAAATGATTCACCCTTGGGGTTAATACGACATTAAATTAGATATATCTGATAGATTTTTTCATATCATATATACGAATGGTGAATGTATATAAGTGTATTGAATATAACAAAAATTTTACATCACTAATTCTTAAATATGAAATGGTCTCAGTTGAGATTCAAAAGGATACAGTGCCTGCGTAATAAAATCGCATGGCTTGTGTCTAGAATCAAATATAATTAAATTCAATTTTTTTTTTTTTTTTTTTTACTAATAATAGTTTAAAGAACAGAATTCTAAGAGCGATAGCATTTGAATTGACTCGCTCGTAAGCGGCCTATACTAAAAAAAATGGTAGAGCTACGATTGAGTGAGTTAAGGTTCATTTAATAACAAGATAGGTTTAGTCATTGTAGCATTTCAAGACTATTGTAATATAAGTATTTCTATTTTAAACGGACCTTTAAAGAATATAGTATTATTTATATTATATGAAAGAAAAAAAAAATGAAATCTCTTAAGCAAATCAGATTTAAACGTTCTTAAGTTAGAATTAATTTACAGGCAAAGTTACTATTTGTTTCAAAGATACTTTTTATTAGATTTGAGATATTTAATGAAAGTTACTTGCACAATCTTGCAGATGTTCTTAACGTATCATTTTAAAATTAAAAACATGAATATTACACTATAAATAATTAAAAAAAAAACTATGAATTAAAATATTTATCGTAATTATAATTTGAAATATGCTAAAAATACATTACGAATATGGCGAAAATTAAAAAAAAATAGTGGTGACAATTTATTGCAGACGATTTACTACTTTCTTATTACTTTCTATTTTGTTTTTCATTTTAATACACGTTCACATATATGCAAATATCGACCAAATCCAAAAAAAAAAAAAATATAAAAGATTAGAAAACAGAACCTTTTTAATTTTTTTCACAGCAACAAGAACAAGATCCTACTAATTTATATATAGCGAACCTGCCTCCATCATTCAAGGAGACAGATTTAGAAAATCTTTTATCAAAATATGGACAAGTAATTTCAACTAGGATTTTACGTGATCAACAAGGTCAGTCTAAAGGTACGTTTAAATAAAAGAAAAGAATTTCATAAATTTAATGTAATGGTTCAGATATAAATAAAGGTGTTGGTTTCGCTCGTATGGAATCTCGTGAAAAATGCGAACAAATTATTCAAATATTTAATGGAACACAGTTACCAGGCGCCAAGGATCCACTATTAGTAAAATTTGCTGATGGTGGTTCCAAGAAAAAGAATGTATTCAAGAGCCCTGATCCAAATGCACGAACTTGGCGTGAAGTTACAGAGGTAACACTCGTAATATATTATCATTTACATTCTAAGTATTGTTGCTATATTATTATATTAATTTTAATAAATTGAAGATTCTTCAGGGAATTCCAGTTGCTTATGATCCAGCTCTTCCACAAAATGGTGTTAATATGAATGTTGGTACACCTCTAAGTGTACCATATACGCGTTTTGGAGCACAACCAGTTGGAAGTTATGCTATGCCAGGTTCTCAATGGGTACCAGGCTACATGATGACTCAACCAATGGCACAAGTTGATGATCAAGTATTACTTATCAAATTTTCATATTTTTTATATATTTATTTTTTTTCCATTTCTTAAGTATATGCAAATGGCACAACATCTTGGAGTTAGTCAGGCATTTAAACCAGATTCGGTGTCACAGGTTCAACCACGTGGTGTTTCGATGATTATGAGTAGTGAAACTGGAGCTGTACCCTATGGTCACATGATGCCTCAATTAGCTACACTTCAGATTAATTCCCCAGTAATTATCCAATAAAACACTAAATACATTTTTTTTTTCTTAAGACCATTCGTTTCTTCTAATATTTTATATAGTACATCAGCCCACCGTATCCATATTATCAGCCAACTATTATACCAACAATGCAAATGACTGATTCAGAACAAGCCAGTAATACAGCATCGCCGGACGAAGCGTACTCTCAATATCCACATCTTGGTGGAACAAAATAATTGAATAGAAGGTGAGTGAAGTTAATATAAATTATCAGCAACAATATAAAAATTGGCGATAATATAATTTATTGAAAGAATTGTCCATTCAGTAACTGTCTCTCTCATTATAATCGTTTTTTTTTTTTTTGATATTGTAATTTAATTTTCTTCTTTTTTTTTATACGAAAGCGGTAGTTTCAGCAACTGTAAAACACTTTTACAAAATCGCTGCATTACCTTAAATCTTTCTAATATTCTTAATATTATTTTTTTAATCTATAAGTAACATCACTATAATATAAATTTAGATCAAAACAATTTTTCCTCTAATTATAATTTCATTCGACTGATAAATATGATTCTTTTATTTTTGATTTTATTGAAATTTTGAAAAATATCTCAAATAAATTTAATTTTCTTGCAGAATAGAAGTACCACATACCTCATTCATCTCATTGCAATTTGAAAATGCATTAAATGAGTTTATCGACTGAATTGGATTTTTTTCATGCGACAAATTTACTAGACTTCAAAAAAAAAATAATAATAATAACAAACTATACACATCTAGTTTAATAAAAACAAATGATTATGATATGAGTGAACAATTATAATTTAAAAAAGAAAAATTACGAAATTAAGTAATTTGATTTTACAAAAAAAAAAAAAAAGAAAAAGTTAAGTTAAAAATATTAATATTAATAATAAAAATAATAATAATTATAATAATAATAAAAAAAAAAAAATAGCTAAGTAATAGAGAACACACACACAGACACACAGAACAAGAGTTGAAATATTTAAATTTTCATAAGAGATAAAGAACAGATTTAAAAAAAATGAAACATTAGAAAATAGACTAGGTTATTAATTATAAATACGAACTACAATTATGCTGCTGTTTTTGATTTTGAAAGATTATTTAAAAAAAAAAAAAAAATAAAGATAGAGAACAAGAATGCTTGCTTAAATCACACATATATAAAATGATTCAAGCAAGCCAATTGCATGATGATAGTCGATTTATTGTCGACCCATAATTATTGAGTAAAATTAAATAGCCCAATTTTTGTTTTTATTAATTAATCGTATACAGTAAATTTAAAAAAAATAAAAAAAAAAAATGAAAAGAAAAAAAACCTAACTCGTGCTGTGTATTTGCGATTAAGATAGTTAATTTATTTAGATTTTTTTTTCTTTTTAATTGTCATAAATTTTCATATAAAGTAAATAAGAAATTGTTTTTTAGTCTTCTTTTTTTTTTTTTGAAATTCTATTTAATTTGTGTTAAATAATAATAATAATTAATTATATAAGTAAGTAAAATGCTTTTAGCGTGTTTAAATAAAAAAAAATAAAATAAATAAAAAAACTAATGTAAGTTTATAATAGTTATACAAGAAAAGAACAAGGCGATTATGAAATGAATGAACAAAAATCGTTGTAAAGCGAAGATTAAGAAAAAAAAAGAAAAAAAAATGAAAAATCGGAAACAAAATTATGAATTTTGATGCAAGCAAACCAAGCAAAAACTAGTTTAGAAATACCAAATGGAAAAGTTGATTGAAAAGTATTTATTATTATACAAAATTTATAATGTGTATAACTTATGAAGCAAACAAGCAAAAATAAATGAATAAAAATACACTTGAATTAAGTCAAAATATTTTACGTTAGTTTTCAAAACTTTAATATTATTAATATCTTATTTTAGTTTCTTTTGTTGTTTTCTTTATTTAACTTTTTTTTTTCTTTGCTATTATATTTGCATTAAAATATGAAAAAAAATAAATAATAATAATAATAATAATTAAAAAAAAATAAATGTAGCATACACTTTATTTTATGAATATTGTATTGATATACATAGAATTCATAAATAGAAAGAAGAAAAAAAGAAATTTCTGAAGAAAGTTGCAAATAACAGGCCGATTGTCGAAATTGAGATATACAAATTTTACCGACTAAATGAAGTTGTGCCAATCGTCATAATAAATATATTTTTATTTAAGTAATTTATGAGTGGACAATATGGAAAATATTAGCTATTTGACTCCTATAAAGTACTTAAGCTAATAAACGGGTTCAAATTACTGTGCTAGAGCTATAAAATGGTTTTTTTTTTCGTGTTAAGCATAGTTGCCACTACGGTGCCTGTAAGCCATTTAAATTTCGATAGTTAACAATTAAATTGAATTTTTCATTTAACTAATGGTTTTACAACAAACATATTTATTAAAAAGAAAATAAATCGATGTGCAGAAAAAATAATTAATTTAGCTGTAAGCAATAATTTCTGTTTATTTGTCATTGGGGAGATGCGTGATGTCGCTTTGGAAATTTCTATGTTACCTAAAAAAACTTCTCTTTTGATATTCTTTTTCTACATAGAAATTTATCTAAAAGTTTTTCGTATCTGCGCATTTTTTAGAAGCTCTAAATTTAAACTTACTAGTGTATATTTTGATATATCATATATACAGGTTTAAAGCGTTAAATTAAATATATGATTAAAACAAAATATCGGACAAAAACGACTGCAGGCTCATCTATTGGCCTGTTAATTGTAACCTTCAGAATACTTAGAATTTAATTAAAAAAAAAAAAAAAGAAAACATTAATATAATATTAATTAAAGTAATAATAATTTAGGATTAATGGTGCGATTGGAAATGTAGTGATTGTGAAAGAAAGTGTGATTGCATGATTTTTTTTTGATTTTGTATTCGTAGTAAATTAGGAAATAGGATTGCAGTCAAGATGCTGGCACACATATTTGAGAAATAGGTATTGATTATAATAATTTAAAAAAAAAAAAACATTTGCTACAGTAAATTAAAATTAATATATATTTACAATTAATTAAAATTTAATTTCGTTTATCATAATTCCCAGTCATAAAAAAGTGAGCGATATTGAAATTAACACCTTTTGCTATATTTATTAAGCAGCATTTTTATATTTAAAGACTAAAATTCTTTAAATATGGTTATTTTCTCTGTAGTCTGCATAAACAAACGAGAATGGATTTCAAGAAATAAATCTTTTTTTATTCTGGTAAGCAGAAATGTAAGTAAAAGTAAAGCATATGGAAGATGGAAGTTCTATTAGTTTGGCCTATTGTTTCTATAGCATCACGAAAATAAACGCAAGATTAATTTCTAAATATCAATCTAAATTTAAAATTTAAAAAAAAATCTTGGAATAAAGTAACGAAGAAATCTGTACACTAAATATTAGAGATGAGCGGCGGATATTTGCGGATACGGATACAATTTATGACTTGCGAAAAATAATATATGATACAAATATCATACTTTAAAAAAAAATTATTTGAATAAATTAGTTGGGCAACTCTCACGCTAATTTAAGATCAAATTTAATAAAATTAACTCGTCCATGAATCGTTCACTCTAAATAAATGAAAACGGTAAGCAAGGCAATGCAATAACAAAATCTCTCCTCCCTAGTCTTCTAAATTGTTGGTCGAAATTCTTATATAGTCAATAATGAAATTAATGCGGATAAGTTTAAATCAGTGCGGATACTTGCGGATGCAGATTCGGATACAATTTTTGGCATCCGTACACATCTCCACTAAATATACTAAATATATTCCAATAAAAAACTTATGAAATTACCGCCTATAAAATATATGTAAAACTTTCATTGGAACAGAAATTTCCTTAAGGCTCATAACATTATGAACAGACTAAGCGATATATTGCTTATAATATATAATACATAATATATAGTACATAGTACATAGTACATAGTACATATATATTGAAAAGGAAAATCAGATCAATCAATCAATTATTATTGAACATGATTTTTTTTTATCTATATAATTTTTTATCATCAAATGTCCCTTAGCGGTACTCTAAAGTATACAAAAAGATTACATTGGAAGTTCAACAAATATTTAATTATTAAAGTATAATTTTATACAAAATATAGATTATAAGGAATTCTTGAATACTTAATATACGTAACAATTATACAAGTTGACAAAACACACTATACAAAGTAAATTTAAAAAAAAAAATATACTTTGTAAAGTATGCTATACGTATACAATTTCTTCCAAAATATATCTTTCATAGTATACAAAGCCAGTAGGGTTAATACCGATTTATTAACGAAGAAAACATAATATAAATAATATGTAAGCCACATAAATTATTGTCTAATTCATTCAGTATTCATTTGAATGTTATACATCGACGGCTTAATGTCAATAGGGCCTATCCCCATTTTTCTGGTAAGCGATTTTCATCCTTATTGTATAATGCACAT
>JAABKK020000003.1:482808-503330 GCA_011634745.2 Catotricha subobsoleta
TGTTGTTTATAATTTATATGCAATTATATTTATATAATTTATATACATAATAGTATATATATATATATATATATATATAATAAACTTAGATAAGAATTAAATAGTAGGTATATTTAATATATAATATATAATATAATACAATTCCATTAAAAGGTAGGTATTTTTTTTTAAATTTATTTATTTAATTTATCTGTTAGATATTTAAATTACTATTACGTTTATTTACAAGTACACAAGTATGACAAAAACCCTAATTTAATAATAATAAAATTATTTGTAATAATTATTATTAATTTTATTACAATCATCATTGACCAATGATTTTTTTAGTACTTAATATATTTTATATATTTTAAATATTAATTGTATTTTTGTGTTGTATTTACCATATTTTCTTATTTTGGTTTATTCGCAACTTTGTTTGTTATTTAATTATTTATTTATTTATTTCGGTTTGTTTTTTTTTTTTTTGTTTTTTTGTTTTTTTGTTTTCATTTAAAACTACATAATATTAAATTATTTATTATTTATATTATTTTTTTAATTTTTTTTTTATATTATTGGTATTTTAAAATTTAATAATATTGATACAAATAGAATAATATAATTATTTTTTTTATTTTTGCTATTCTGTTAGGTATTTTTATTACATAAGAATTTTCACATTACACTAACTTTCTGTCACATAATTTTTATTTTATTCTTTCATTTAAAATTAACTTGGATTGTGTGTGTGTTTTTGTTTTCTTTTTTTTTCTTTTATAACTGCATACTTCTTTTACTAATATAATGTTTTTGTACAACAAGAGTATTTTTTTCGCTCGTACTTAATTTTCCATATTTAATTTTTTTACAATTAATTTTATTAAAAAAAAAAAAAAAATGGTTATTAGCAGCGTAATGAATTTTATAACAAATAACTTCTTTTTTTTTTTAATAAATTGTTCAAAATAAAAACACAAAAAAATAAAATAAAATGAAAGCTTTGTAGTTTTTCTCTTATCTTGATTCTTTAAATAAAAAAAATTGTTTTATAAAAATAAAAACTACTTATTTAAAACAATAAAAAAAAAAATATTTATATACGTTTTTCAATAAAATTGGTTTTTGTATGATTCCTTTTTTTGTGTTTTAACAATTTTTTTATTTTTTTTTTTGTTATTTTTCTTTTTCTTTTAATAATAAATATATATTGCAATTATTTATAAATTACTAATGATTTTTTGTCGATTAATATTAATGTTTTTTTTACGATTTTCTTTGTAGTAAATTTACATAACTTTTACCATCTTTAACAACTAATTTTTTATTTTTTATTTACATTTTTATTTTCTCACTTGACTTTGCTATTTTAAATATTAGTTATTAGAGATTTGATTATTATTTACTAATCACCTTCTTTCGGATTCATTTTTATTTATTTTTTTTAATTTAATTAATTTGTTTTTATTTCAAATACCAATTATTTATAGTCTTATTAACAACACACGATACAACTTTTTCCATTTAGTTTTTAAGTAAAGTTTTTGCTAATGTTAAACAAGATTACTCAATGGAATTAATAAGAATATATGTAAAATTAACCTTTTTCATTTAATAAGTAGTTTTGGCTCTTGAAAAATATTTTTTTGAGGAGATGAAGAAACTTTTTTATCGATGGTTTCAATAATCGGTAATAATATTATTCATGGATTTCGCTTACGAAATAATTCACACAAACAGTTTACAAATCACGCCACTTACTACGTCAATTTGGATATAAAACATGAAAAAGACAAAATACTATTTCTTCCTTAGTTTTATTTTAAATTTTTTTTATTTTTTATTATATTATATTTAAATAGAAATAAATTTAAGATTTTTTGTTGTGTTGTTTTATTATATTGCCAATAATGTTTGTATTTTAAGAGTTTATTGCTCAGAGCAGGAACATATTATTTTGTCCAACATCAATTTCATTCATATAGTTTCTATCAGTTTCAACCAAAATTCGACCCGATATTTGTCATAATTTTTATATACATTTATTATTTATATTTATTATTTTATTTATTTATTTACGACTATTAGCAGCGAAATGAATGATCTAATTGTAAACATGAATAAAAAAACAAAGAGGTAATGGTTCCTATTATGGATGAATAATTTTTATTTCAAGCATTTGTAATTTTTACAAATAGTGAGCATAGAAAATTTTATAATTAGTAAAGTTGAGCAAAGAGTTATTTTTTTTTAATATAAAAATGGTAATAGCACTCAAAAGCACCGGTTGGGTGTATTCAATAATAATGTGGAAGAACTTTATTTTCTAATTTCATTTTGATATGTCGCAAAAGCAAAATATGGTGTTTCGCATAGATTTCAGTATTGTTATCTTGAAAAAGCCACCAAAACCAAATATCTAAAGTTTCTTTGTCCAGTAGCCTAAAGACTCCAATAAAAGTTTGAGTACGGTGGGTGTACTCGTTCAGAAATTATGATTTTCTAAATTTGACTTTTGCTTTGAGAAAAATATGTTATTAATTGAAAATTTAAGAAAAGTTGAAAATAAATACAACTTTAATGAATCTTAACTTCTGAACGAGTACGCCCATCGCGCTCCAAATTTTTCTTTTAATCTCTTGGAGTCTATAGGTAGTTACTGGACAAAGGAACTTTAGGTATTTGGTTTTGATGACTTTTTCATGATGGAAATGTTGAAATCTATACGAAAAACCACCTATTGCTTTTCTTACATAAGAAGAAATTAGAAAACTATGTTTCTTCTACATTATTATTGAGTACACCCAATCGGTGCTTTTGAGTACTATTGCAATTCATTTAAAAAAAAAATGCATTTCGCTCCACCCTAGCAGTTTGAAAAACTGAACAGATCTTTGAAGTACCAAAATAATATCTTTTATAATAGTTACAAGTATGCCAATACTGATATCAATAAATAATGTTAAAATAAATTTAGAAAGCAATTTGGAAAACTTATAAAATTATTTATTGAACAAATTTTTTATATTTAAAACCGAGTTTACTGTTCTGTACAATCTTTAATTATTTTTTATTTTATGTTAATTTTTATAATATTTAATATCATATTTTCGAATCAGCTATTTGAAAATCGTGGACTATTTTCTTTTTTTAACGCGGTTTATTAAATAAACGATAGCCAATTTTTTGTAGAATATTAATTGTTTGAATAATAAATAACAGATATCGATTTATTAAATTAAACTTTCATAGACTTCTGTTTTTCTTTACAGGAACAAGAAATAAACATTATTGCAGGTGGATATTTTATGTTAGACTGGGTTCTCGTTTACCCAAATACTTTTATTATGTGGTTTTTTTCATTTATTCTTTCTGTTTTAAAATAATTTAGTTGTTTTTAAATATATATTTTTAAATTTCTTTAAACTTTTAGTTTTTTTTTTTTATATTTTTAATATTTACAATATAAATTAATTTACGCAATTATTTAAGGTAAAAAAGTTTTAGTTGATTTTTCTATATTTGTTGTAGTGAATTACGATCAAAATACTCTATAATTATTTCAGTTTTAAAAGAATGTATCGAAACTATGAGAATGAGATTTGAGTTAAAAATATTGTTGCTAAAAATAATATGTTTTTTATTTTTTTTTATTTTAATTGACGATGACCGTTCCACAAATAGTTTTTTTTTAACTATTGATTTTTTAATTTAACTTTGTTCTGATTTCAGTTTCCTTTTTTTTTTTTTTTATATTTTAAATATTCTTTCTAATTTATTTATTTATAAAAACTAAAAGAAAAATTGTGCTTGCAATAAGAAAAAAATGCTTTTTTAATTACTTTTTTTTATGAGTTTTGTTTGTTTGTTTAGAAATTGTTTTATTTACCTTTTATTTACTTATTAATTAATTTATTATTATTATTTTCATAAATTTATTTACTTCAATTGGATATTGTGTGTGTTTTGTTTCTTTTAATTTCTTAAATACTTAATTTTATAAATATACTGTTTATGTAAATATAAATATAAATATTTTTTGTGTGTTTTTTAATTAATATTTACTAAAAATTATGCAATTTATTTTATTTGTTATTTTTAATAAGTTAATTTTGTTTTTTTTTTTTGTTTTAAACTTTTATTATTTATTTCTTTTAGTTAATAATTATTCTTTAACTGGTTATAATTGGATTGGAAATTTATTTATTTACTTTTTTGAGATACAAATGAATTTCTCTGTTCTTAAATGAAAAAGAAAGACGAACATTATTTTTGCTCCATTTATCTTCTTTTTTTTTTTTTTTTTACAGAATTTTTTTGTTTTTATTTAATCAAATATAATATGAATATTGAATATTATGAATTTTAGTAGTATAATTATGGTAATAAGATGCTGGAAATAAAGGCCAGCTTTAAGGCATATTTAGTCATACAGTATTACTAATGGTTAATAAATGGGACGATGTACATATAATATATTTGAAACAGAAAAACGTTGAAGAAAATGGAGTGCAACAAATATTCATATTTTAAATTTTTGCGTATTTATAATAATACTGCAGTACCTTGAAGATAGAGCTTCAAAGTCATTTAGTGCAAAAATATTAGAGTTATATGAGAATAAGAGTGCTAAGACTTGTTCTTACATATCTATTTGAACTATTTTACAAAAGTTTCTGGTTGTTTCTAATTGCTTTCGATATTTTTTTGGTTTGCATAGTATAATATCCGACCATATAAAATACAAAGAATAAATTCAGAATTTTAACTGATTTCTAATTTTGTTTTGTTTTGTTTTTTTATGTATATATTTGGTACTTGTTAAACAAAAATCAGTTATACTGTACAACTCAACACATACCCACTTTACTCTTATTACATTAAAATATAATTTATAAGTTGTTTTTGTTACCAATGATTCCATAAATGTTGACAATAAAATTTAATATCAGATTAATAAATATTTTCTTTAAAACATAAAAACACTGTACAGTTCTCTTTTTTTTTTTTTTATTTATTTGATAATATCAAGTTTAATTTGTTTTGATTTTATTTCTTTATTAAACAATTATAATATAATAACAAATAAAAGAATACAAAAATATAAAAAAAAAATAATATATATATAAACAAAATAATCAGTAATTATGTTTTGCACAGAAATTTAGGCATTGTGTTTTTGTGGCCTTTAATTTGTATAATCTATTGATTAGGAAATAAATTCAAACTATTTTTCAAATATTTTTTAGGGTTATAGACGGATCAAAATATTTCGAGACGCACAATATGAATAATAAACATATAAATTATGAAGCCAATTCTATTCAGTTATATAATGTTTTTTTTTTTTTTACTTTATTTTCTTTAATTTATATTTCAAAATTTAAAATTTAATGCCTTAGAATTGTCACTGAATTCGAATATAATAAATGAAAAATTAATTTGTACATTAAATTGAACAATACTTTTGGCGCAAAATATAGTTTATATTTATTTCCTGACTCAATACCTCTGTATATATTTTATTTTATAAAATTGTAGGCCTGTTAACTTCAATGAAAATAGATTGAATTCTTATGAAATATTTTTTCTAATTTATGTACGCAAATTGGAAATATTATATTTTTAAATAATCTCGTAAAACTAAGGAAAAAAGAAGTAAAAAGATTTTTTTTAACAACTTGAATTTTTTATGTAAAATTTAAACGAAATTTGAATTCCTCCACTTTTAATGCTTTTAATGTTATTATAATGAATTAACTTTTTTTCTTGTGAATAAAAAAAAAAAAAAATATTTTCACCGCTGTACAGTTTTTTTTTCTTCTTTAATCAAGTTTTATTTGTAAACATGATTGCGTCTATCTAAAAAAAAATTCTAACTTTTATACCTATTTTATAAATAAGTTGTTTTTAGTTTTAATATTTAGTTATTATAATCATCTATTTTCTATCTCATTATGATTTACAATTACTACATTAAAACTAAGGACTATTACTACATGATTCAAGTTAAATCTACGTTATATATTTATTATTTATTTTTAATAATTATATTATATTTTATATATACATATATTTATATATATATATATTTTTCTTGTTTTATATATTTATACATAATATAAAGAGTTTATGTTTATGTAATTTCTTGCATTATGTTATAAATTAAATTAATTTTACCTAAGAGCAAATACATCTAAAAAATATTTTATACACACTATCATCTAACCTCACAGTCTTTGCTTAGAGGAAGTAGGGGACCGACCTTTTTTACGGTTGAGTCTTGGTCATTATTTTTGTGATCATCTGTTATTGTGGATGTTGTAGATAATTGGTTTAAATGTTCCTGATGGTGTTGGTGTTGTGCTATTTGTTTATCACCACTTAAACCGCTAACACCATCACTACTACTATAAAATTCTGCGCTATTGAAAGAGGTTGATTCTGTATTTGATTTACCTTTTGCTTGTTGTTTTTTATTATCATAGTCGCGGGATAACACTGTTGATTGAATATTTATTGTTGCTTTTTCATCAATATTTTCTTGTGGAAATTGCTGTTGTTGCAATAGCAATTTTTCATCATCTTTATTTAATTTGACTTCGTTAGTTATATTTTTGGTTAAACTAGTCAACACAACCTGACATTTAACTAAATCTTTACAATCAAAATCAGATTTAATAGTTTCTTTTTCACTAGGAGCGGCCGCCATTACATAACCACCGCCCTGTGAATTTCTGGCCAATTTTAAACGAATCGGAGTGATTATTGGGTCGGATGTTTGTGGTGAAACAGGTTTAGATTCTTGTTGTTCTTTTTTATTGGTGGAAGCCCTATTATAATTATATACGGTTGTTTCAGCATTTGATGATAGCGGGTTATCATCATATACATTTTCAATAGTAATTTCATCAGATTTACGTTTGGCAATACGAATAATAAGCTTTCGTGTGTCAGTTTCATTAGGTACAATTTCCACTTTATGTTTTTTCTCTTTCCTTTTCTTTCGTTTTTCCTCACGTTTTTCCTCACGTTTTTCACTTTTTGATTTATCTTTCTTTTTACCTTTATCAGCTTCATCGAATTCACGCATTACTTGTTCTCTAAAGCTCATACACTCTCGTTGGATATCTTCATAAGTTTGTACACCCATTTTTGCTAAACGTTTTTTCGGCGGTCGAACACGACGATCTTCAACAATACCAATATTTCTGCTACTACCTCCACAATCAATAGCCGCTGATTCAATCACATTTGAACCAATTTTTATTTTAAGTTTAGGTGTAGCCATCGGCACAGATTGTTTAGTTCTTGTTTTTCGCTTAGTCCCATCACCAGCATTACTTGATGACGTATTACTAGCATTTGAACAAATGCTTCGTCGTCGTTCTGGTACATCTACATCATATGGTATATCTAATTGTCGTAGCTCTCTACACATACCAGCCTTGCGTTTTTTCGAGTCCATTGTTGCATAGTCTTTATAATCGTCTTTAGTTGGTATCGAACTCATAGAATCTACAGCTTTGGGAATGCCAACACTACGACCACTAATCGTTGTGTTTAATGTTGTAAAGTTAGGAACTAACTCTGATGGTAAATTACAATTGGTGTCATCCATATTTTCTTGAGTCCAATATTGACGTAGAAGCTCCTTTTTGCGCATTCGTCGTATTGTATTGTGCGGTGTACATTGAAATGCCTGTATCGATTGATCAAGCGCATTGGATTGAAAATTTGGTATAACTGACGAAGTATAATTTTCTGGACGAGCATGAGGACCCTTAATTTTTAATTTAATAAGAGATTGTTTTGACTGCGGTGGGTCTATTTGCGATTCTTCTGTTGGAACTTCAGTTACGTGTGGAATTATTGATGCAACAGGTACAGCACTCTCGTTTACAATAGATGTTTTAGTATTGCTTGCTTTTAAGGCAGATTGAAAATCTTTTTCCACTTCCTCATCAATATCTGGCAATGTTTGATCAATTGGTGCTATACCACTGGCAAATGCACCTAACAAACTACTATTAAATGCATCATTGTTAGTGCTGTCAAAACCAGAATTGTATGTTCGCATATCGACTGGTCCTGGCATTACCGGTGGGACTATATTATGAATTGAGGATTGCACGGACGATGGTACTGAAGTAGTTATATTTGGACCAACGTCATGATGAACTGGCGATGGGGGTCGCAGATCACGTATGTCTGATGGATTAAATACCATACGTGATGATTTTTGATTGTTCGAACCAGTAAACTTTGGAGACTCAGATGCATCGCGTGAACGAAATGGCTCTAGTCGACAGTCAATTGAACGTCGTCGATCGCGCATTGATTTTAAATTTTCAACGTTTTCAGCAAAGTCCTCATCAAAATCTAAATCGTAGACTGTGCCCTGCAGTTTATTATGTATTGTAGTTAAATTATTTAATTCTAGTAGTGCGTTGGGAATTGGATTAACGTATGCAGGTCTACCTCGACCACGTCCTCTAGGTCTTCCTCTACTGACTCCTGTATTGCGAGCACCACGAGGTCGACCACGTGTTGTTTCAGACTTCTGTCGTAACATTTCCATTTGTCGTGGACTTTTTCCAGGTGATTTACTAGGGGATTTCGCACTTAATTGTTGAGTAATATTATGCGCTGCTTGTTGAGCATTATAACGTGTTGGTCGTTTCGATGCAATTCCTGGAACCGTATTATCATTGCCTTGGAGTTTAGTAATAGACAATAATGCTGGATTCTGTACTAATAGATCTCTACCACCATTGCCGCCAATAAAATTGCTATCGTGATGATGTTGAGTGGCTATATTATGTTGCTGCTGTTGATCAGGTTGTTCATGAAGTATATTTGGTTGCTGCGGAACATTAACATTAGAAACTAATGTATTATCAAGTCGTTGTTGCGTTTGCTGATCTAATTTACTTTCTTGTATTAATTGTGATAAATTAGACATATCGTTTTCAGGTGATGTGACTGAAATATCTTGTTGCGCTGGTGAAGGAGCAACAATTGCTGCAGTTAGTGCCATATTATGTGATGATGATGTAAATGCTGCACCACAAGGATTCGATGGATAAGTAAGCGTATTATTAGAGGTTGAATTTAATACATCATTATGTTTTGATAATGGCATATGTAAAGAAGATTGTGGCTGCGGAATCGTAGACGCTGACGAAAAAGGAGTAACAAATGGTGGTGGAAACATTGCAGCGCCAGGTGATGGAAACGGTATTTGTACATTTATACCTGGTGGTGGAAATAATGATACAGGTCCACCAGTATATTGACCACTTTCTGTATAATTAAATGGATTCATAGGATCCATTGAATTTTGTTGCTGTGGTAATACAAATGGTTGCATATCTGGATGAAGATTGGAGAATGACATATTATCTTCGATTGACAAATTTCGTATGTGCTCCTGTCGCATAGCTGCTTGCATATCTAATTGCGAACATTGATCGTGCATCATTGGCAAATTATTTAACTGGTGTTGTTGTTGCTGTTCATGATTCTGATTATGATGCTGTGGTAGTTGTTGAGGCTGCTGAGATTTTAAATCTTCCTCATTACATTCTGACACAGAACTTGGTGATGACGAGACTGACCTTCTTGTTTGTATCATTTCATGCTCTGTCCATTTATTAACAGGACGCATATACGGTGAATGGTCATTTTCATCGGAATCACCGATACCACTGTGATGCCTTGCGGTCAGTAGTCGATCATGTAAAATTTGTTGTTGTTTTTGTAACAATGGCATCGCATCTATTTTAGATTGTTGAAGTTGCATATGTTTAATGAAGTCATTAGCAACGGCTATATCCGCCTGAGATGGAATAATATCTTTTCCATGTTGTCCATGTTGTAATTTGTTAGCAATTTGTTCAATCTCTGTAGAATGTTGCAAATTTGTAATTGGTTGTTGTTTTTCAATTACAGGCGCTACCCATCTTTCATCAGACGGAATTGATAATAAAGATTCTGGTTTATTTTCTTCTTTACTATTTTCTTGATCCAGATCTATAACTAATTCTTGATGTTTTTCGGGTTCTTGTTTTTCTTGGTTATTAACTTCGTTTTTATTATTCAGACTGTCTACGTTGTTTTCATTTGTATCCATCATTGTGGAATCTGGTGACGTGTCTATTTCAATAATATGTGGTGTTTCATTATGGCAATCTAATTTAGGCTTTTCTTCAGTTTTGCCTCCACCTTTCTTTATATTTTGTCTTAAATTTGCTACTAAATCCATTGTTTCTTTAGCACTATCCTCTTTAAAGTCTTGTTTAAATAGATTTTCTGTTGGAAATGGAAATGCAAGAAGAGAACTAGATGAGTCATTTGGTATTGCAAATGGATCATCAGTACCAGCAAAATCATTTTCACCAAAATCAAATATGGATGAGTCCCTTTTATCGATCGTTATACAAGAAGTTGGTGGAGGCGAAAATATTGAACGAGATTTCGGTGAAGGTGGTTTTGGCATATTATTTATAAATAGTGATGGACATGGAACAGGTTTATCATCCTCAATTTTATTATCAAATTCAAATAATGAGCTTCCTTCTTTTATATCGGTTTGTGTTTCCTTTATTTCTGTAATATTTATATTATCGCATGTGACGTCATTCAATATAGGATCAATTGGTTTATTATTTAGCAACTGAGCAGTAACAGATTTATTGCTTTTAGATGTTAATTCTATAATCTCAGTGTCTGATTGCTCGTTCTGCTTTATTTCGAACCCGTTGTCACCAATACTAAATTGACTTCTATTATCATTAACTGGCAATTGTTTTATTTGTTCTGTCATTCTTGGATTTGGTTCATGATTTTCTTTAACTGGGGATTGTTGGGACGCTTTAAGAATATCACGTTCACGTTTACTGAGTAGTTTATCTAATGCACCTGATATTCGTGATATTTTGTTATTCTGGTTTGCGGAGTGCTCTGCTTTTCTTTCAATTATTTCTCGTTCCAAAGATCCTACATAGGAATAAGAATCTTTCGGTGATTTTAACCCCTCGTTCGTTTCCCATTTCTTAGGCGAAAATTCACTGGACTTGCGATTCTCTTGACTAATGGAGGTGTTGTTTGTTTTTGTTGAATCTTTGGTAAATAATTCGGATGCAGATTGCACCTTCTCAGATTGTGTTGGTTTTGTTGTGATATTTGCATCTGTTTCTGAGACGAGTTTTGTTGAATCTGCTTGTGCTGCGGAACAGATTGGGAGCGTTCTGATGCTTTCATCTGTGCGTTCTGTTGAATGATCATGATTTTGTTCAAGCAAACTTGATTTCCTTTTTCTTGCAGCGTTTGATTTCGAACTTGAGTCTGGGGTTTTGTTTGCAATTTCAACTGTTTCTGTGTCCTGCTTGACTTGAGTTTGGATTGGTGCTGTAGTAGTGATTGCTTTTGTTGACTCTGGTGATTGAATAGTCTTGGTAGTCTTAACCAAATTTCCCGATCGCTGGTCAACACTTCGGCGTCGATCACTTGACATACTTTGCCTTTTCCCACCCCGTCCCACTGATCGTGGCGTGGGTGGCGATCTAATCGATTCCTCTCCTTTAGATGAAAGCGATGTTCCACTTTCGGTAGAATTTTTAACTTTCTTTTCTGGTTCTTTACGACCCTTGGGCGGGCTGATCTTGTTAACTTTTGCGGATGTTGGGTTGGTCTTTTTGTTATTATTTTTGGTGGTCTCACGTACGATATCAATACTTGAGCTGCTTGTCTCTGAATCACTATTCGAGGAATCATCTGAGGAGACAGAGCCTGGGGATTTTGATCCCTTGTTAAGAAAGGGCAATCCCTTAGCCTTGTCACTCTTTGAATCTTTGCTTTTATTTTTGGATGAATTTGTAGGTGTATCATCATCACTTTCGCTCGATGAAGAACTGCTAGTGCAAGATGAAGAACTAGAACTAGAATCGGAACTGGAAGCACTCGTCAAAACAACAGTTGATGTTGCTGTTTTCTTTTCATCCCGTTTGATGGGTGTTGTAACTGATGATGTTGATGACGAGGAAGATGTTGATGACGTCGACGGAGTTTTAGTTTTTTCCTCTGTAGCTACAACAACAGCATCGGGAATTGGTTTTCCTAGACCTTTGATATGCTCAGCTGCTTTTTTGGCTGCCTGCCGTTGCGGAACGTATGCTACCACTATATCCTTCTCATTTTTCTTCTCTTTATGTTCATGTGATGAATCAGCACTCGTCTGTTTCATTTGTTGTTTGGCAATTTTACCTTTAGGTTTGGTTATTACGTCCTTCACGGACTCTTTAACCGAGTCTCTTCGTTCCTTTTCTTTGGCTACTTCTTTTTCTTTAGCAATTTCTTTCTTTTCATCGTCTTTATGATGCTCTCGCCCATCTTTCTTGGATGATCCTACAACTGTTGTTCGCATCATAATTTCAGATGCCTTTTTAGCCGCCTGCCTTTGAGGTACAACCAATAAATCTGTTGGAAATCCTTTTGACGTATCTTTCCTTTTTAGCTTTTCTTTTTCTCGTTCCTTAAATTTATCCTGTTTCTGGTTTTCAACTCGTGCATTTTTTTCCTTTTCAGCGACTTCTTTTTGAATACGTTCTTGTTCTAATTTCGCTAATTTTTCTTTTTCTGCTTTCTCTCTTTGAATACGTTCTTTTTCTTGTTTTTCTTTTTCTACCCTCTCTTTTTCCTTTAATTTTGTCGCTTTTTCTTTTTCCAGCCGTTCCTTCTGAACTTTATCTTTATCTAATTTGTCTTTGTGAATTCTTTCCTGTTCCATTTTTTCATTTTCTAACCTCTCTTTTTCATGCTTCTCTTTCTCTAATCGTTCCCGTTCAAGTGCATTCTTTTCCTTCTCCTTAGTTTTATTTAAACTAGTTTCATTTTCTTTATTTCGAATTGATTTGGCGGCTGAATGCATGTTGAATTCTTTCATTGCTGCTTTTGTTCGGAATGGATGTTGTTGCGAATCACTTGCTGTATTATCTGTTTTGTCCTTATCGGTACTGTCGCTATCAGAATAAATTGCAGCTGATATTTTTTTATTATCTGATGAGCCAATATGCTGTCCACTACTATTTCGAATAGGAACTAATTCATCACTTTCTGTACCAGATACTTTGTCTTTAGCTAATTCACGTTCCATTTGACGAAGTAGACGATTTTTGGGGGACCGCTTATCGATATGGGTCATTGCATCATCCTCACTAGAACTATCCAGAGTCTTTTGTTTATGTCTAGTTGCTGCAGCAGTACTCGTTCGTCGTTTGCGGCGGTCAATTGCTTTTGTATCTAGGCATTTAGTGCTGCCACGAAGGGCATTTGTTGATTTCTTTTTGTTTGGCGATAAAGTTCTTCGTCGTCTGTGGTCATCTTCTGTACTCGACGAACGTAGTTGCCTTTTGTCGCATTCACTGTCACTAGACAAACTACTACCATAAATACTTGACGTTCGTTTATTTGACGACACGCCATTGAAAAACATACGTTTTAATTGATTGTCTGCAAGCTGATTTACTTGCGTTCCTTTCTTATCTTTATTGAGGCCATTAAGGTCTAGTTTCTGTGAATTTGATTGCTTTAGATTTTCTGTTAGCTTAGCTGAAGTTGATGTGTCTGTGCCGGTTAGTCGATTTATTATTTGCTCCAGATTTGATAAAGTGTTAACACTAATATTATCACTAGAATATAGTTTATCATAAATAGAAGGTCCATGATTGGCCTGAATCACTGCACTTAAAACAGTTTCTTCTAATTTGTCTGTATTTATTTCACTTATCACTGCTATTTGTTTGTGGAAAGTTTGTTCGCGCATTTTGAAGAATGATCTACTTAATTTTTCTCTACGACTCACCATGTAACACAAATTTCGGACACGCTCTAAATCTTGTCGCAGGTGCACAAACATCTTCATTTTTTCAATATCGGCTTGTTCTTGTTTATGTGTTATCATGTCTACATCTTCAGATTTTGGTGGCAACAATGGACGATTATTGCCTGATTTTCGTTTTAATAACCAATAATTATAGATGCAGTTGATTGCTTCTTGATCAACATCGAGTAAATGACAGCTAATGTCTTTTACATTAACATGTTTATCAAACTCGCCTTCAACTTCTTGTAGTCGCTTTACTCGTGCTAAATTTCGCTCTTCCGTTGTCATATCTTTACGTTGTTTCTTTCGCTTATTATCATCATCTTCAGACGCTGAGCCGCCAGCATTGTTGTTCGTCAAACACTTTTCTTTCTTGTTAATATTGCTTTTATTTAAGCTGTGTCGTAAACAATAAGATCTCAATTTAACACCATCTTCAGCATTCTCATCTTCAATTATTGCGCGCATTTCTAAACCATGTTGAAATGCACATGTGACATGATATGCAGTTTTGCATGGTTTCACTGAACATTGTATACAAGCGCCAACACGTTCACGACACAAAACACATATCAATGCCCAACGACTTTGTGGAATGCTAGATATTTTGGTGATTGGTTCCATACGATCAACAGATCCAATGCTTACTTCAGGTATCCAAAGGGCACATGAAACATGCGCCCATTTTTGACCAGAACGTGCCGATTTCATTGCACCACCTTTGTTGGGACAGAGAACACAGTCAGGTCTTTGACCCATTGAACATGTTCGACACAACCATTGACCTAAAAAAAATGTTAGTTTTATTATCAAAAATAGAAAAAAATACGTGTAAAAGAAATCAATTTCTTAAATAAATAGATAAATTTGAAAAAAAACTTGAACCAAATCCATTTTCGTTGACATAATTGGTTGATGTTTTTTAATTGTATTGCTTTGCATTGTATTGCATTCTTTAATAGATTGAATTTTTCTCATTTGAATTTTATGTTTGTTATATTCCATACTTAATGTTCAGCTTTTAGTATTGCTTCTCTTGCAAATATTTTTCTTAAAATTTAAATGTAGATACTTATTGTGAACTATAATTTTTAACGCTATCTAGTAAAAATAATACGATTACGCAACACTTGTATGTAAATTTTTTCTTTATAATTGTAAATAAACTTTTAATTATATGCTCTCTAGGGCGTTGACTTATTAAAATTTCATGTATTTTCTCTTAACTTTATAAAAATCAAACATTAAATTCCAGATTTCTGTACACCCTGGTTATCACAACTTATTTAAAAAAACAGTTGTTTTTAAAAGCTAATAATAATAGAAATAGTTAAGATGCACTCACCTGATGGTATGGTTGTAATACCATAGCACGCCTGATGTACACAAATGTTACAACTATCACAGAACACCATTTCATTAGCTTCCTCCGAATCTGGCGAGCGACATACATCGCATATCACATTTTCATCGTATTCGATGCCTAATCCTTCTTCACTTTTCATAATGGCTTGTATTTTATCCCAACACCGTACCTGGTATATTAATAAAAATAATAATGATTGTTTTTGTTGAATTACAAATATAAATTAATTAAATTATTTACCTCAAGCTCTTCAACAACTCGCTCGAATTGCTCTTCGGTAACAGCCAGGATACCAGCCATAGCACGTTCTCCGTTCAAAATGTTTAGCCATGCTTCGTCACATTGATCTAAGTCATACGAACAAGCTGCTTCAGCCATTGCTGGCGTATTTGATAAATAATGTTGTTCTGATGAAAAACTATCATCTTTTGTAATTCGTATAAATTTATTCTTCGGTCTAGAAAAAAATTAAAAGCAAAAGTGTGTTAGGAATTTAAATTATTACTGAAAATGGTAAGCAATACAATTTAAAATCTTGTCGTCCTGTGTAAAATGATTCTTGTTGTTTTGCTAAAACAGTTGGCTCTGGTAAGGAATCAGGACTAACGGGTACTTGCACACCACGTTCCCATTCCTGTTTCCATTGATCGGTTATAACCCAATATTCATCGGAAGCTAATGGTTCCGAATCTGGAAGTTTCATGGCACTGATAAGATCCTTTCGAAATAATTCGGCTGGAGGTTCGGGAGCAGTTCTGTTATAAATACTTGATATTTTAAGATCAGTTAATGGTCTTGGTTGCCATGCCGATGATGATGATGATGAATTATTGACTGCAGATGTTGATGCTGTGTTTGCTGCAGCGATAAGTCCATTAGATTCTTCATGATGATCAATCATTGTTGTATTGCAACTTGTACCACCACCAGCCGTACTATTTGCAGTACTAACAGCCACTGCTGCAGCATTTGCTTTAGCAGGTGGACGACCTTTCCGCCTCTTAGACGGTGGTGGGTCATCGTTATCTAAACGATTTTGTCGCTTACCGCGTTGCGACATTTTAATTTTTCAATTTACACCAGCACGTGCAATTGTTTTGAGTTAACATTCTTATTTTAACGATATCCAATTCCTAAAAAAAATTAATATAAAGAAGAAAAATATTATATTATTGTTGAATTGATAATATTGCTTTTTAAAATGTGACTGCTTGTAAGTTTCGTCATATATTCGATTTGAATTACATTGATTTGATTGTTCAATGGGCTTAGATGTCATTTAAGAGCTACTGGTTTCAGTAAATAAAAAAAAAAACAAGTCATCAAAAAATTAAATAATTCATACTTACTACATAATAAATTGTTGTCCAAATTTGTTAGTTCTTTCTTAATACGATATAACTTCTGCGATTAGTTTATCTATAAGTAAAAAAGAAAAAAAAAGAAGTTATATTGAGTTTTTTTTTTTGTGTGGCCAATCAATGAATTAAGCATAAATTTGTGGTAGTTGCACATTAAAAGGAGAAAAAAAAATAGAAAATAGAATTTGCTATTCCAAACAAACATTTCAGAATATAAATTTTGTTTTACTTGTAACCGTAAACAGAACATTGACATTAAAATACAAATTATTATGAATGGATCCCTTAATTTATGAAATAAATGATTAAACCCTCAATGCATACAAATTTTTCTAAATAAAAAAAAAAAAATCTGGTTTTACAAACATCCAAATATTACACAATTTGGGCAAAACTACCATCATTAATAACATTCTGTGCATTGTATCATTAATTTTCCAACAATTAATACTAAATAACTTTTGTTTTGTTCACAAAAAGTAGCAAAAAATCCAAATATAAAATTATCAGAAATCGCACAAAAGTGACAAGAGTAAACAACATCACCACTTCATTCATATTTAATAGTCCGCGAAGGAACAACCCGCGCCATAGTTTACGGCACAATAAAACAATCATTTTTATCACAATCTAACCAGACCATTAATATTGAATATTATTGATGAATATAATCCAAATTATTTCTATTACCATTTGATACGATTAAATTATTAAATTTTGTTTAAAATAAACCACAGAAATATTCGAGACACGGCAGCCATCATCGACTCCATTTTTTGTTGAATTTTCTCAATGGTTTCATAAAAAAAAATCACAAAATTGACAGAAAAGATGGCAGCACCTGCACCAACCATTGTCCGAAATTCGATATTTTGATTGATAATATTTATAAATATTATGATTTTTATATAATTTCGACTTTCATTTGTTTTATAGATATATTTGTATTATATTGACTGCTGGCATCTTAAAAATGATCAAATTTTTTCCACGTTTCATTCATCATTTTTGTAATATTCTGGAGAATCATGAAAATAATAATACATAATAGAAGGTCTTCAATATATTTATATTATATTATATAGTTTTTTTTTTTTTTTTTAAATGTTTATGTGTATGTGCATACGAACGATATTTTCTATCTATGTATGTATGATGATTTTACCAAAAGAACAACATACATCTGGTAATACACATGATTGACGTGATTTTAGACAAAAAATAATATTCTAAAATATTATTTTGTTTTCATTTTTTTTTATTATTATTTTTTTTTTTATTTAACCATATATTCAATTTAAATTCATTTCTGGCCAAAATGTTTCACATCCTTATTGGCATTCTCAATAAATGTATTCATTTTTCACAAAACCAATCTCACATCTTATATCAATTAAAACATCATAACAAATAAAGAAAAAAAAAATCTTTCCATCAAACACGCAATAAATTGCCACTGTTAATTCTTCATTTCTCATTAAAAGAATGTATTATTCACATAAAAATACATGTCATTTTGCTTACATTATAGCATAAACCTACAAAACACTTTTTGAAAAACATTAAAACTATATTCGCGATAATAAAAACCATAAACAAAACAATTTTTAGTTTGTTTGAAATTTCTCTGCGTTTTTAATATGCGAGAGCCAAAAGTATAGGTAAATGTAGTTGCAAATACGCACGTATATTATAGCGCCTGTCAAAAAGTGTTATGTTATGTTATGTTACATTATTTGTATGTATATTGTATAGATTCTTTATCTATGGGTCTATTATTCTACATATTATATTGTACATCATTGCATTTCTTTTCATTTTTCTCATCTTTCAATCTTGATCGTGTGTGTATGTCCGTCGTCGTCTTGCAGCAGGTCGATTCGGATATCAGTGAATGTGTCATCATTCCATTTAATTATGTTTAAATATAAATTGTATATTGTCACAGCGTCAGAAAATCAAAAAATGCAATTTTCACTATTTTGTATTCGATTCACAAGAATCCTTTCTCAACGCGAATTCTAAAATTAGTGTCAACTATTATTTTGACTCCTCTTCTTGTTCTAGATTGTGTGATTACACAATTTCTTACCTCATATTCTTGACTACTAAAATTATTCTTTAGTATTATTTCTGGTTCTAACTATAATTTCGGGTATTTTTCTAATTCATAACTCCTTGAATAAGAGTTTTAATATATTTTTTATGGCAATAACGAATAATATATCGTCGGCTGAGAGTTGTTTTGTCGCACATCCATTTTTCTTTGAAAGGAAAATAGACCTTATGTATATGGTGTTAAGGTCTATTTTCCGACGATATGTCTATAAGATTTTAACCCTTACGGTAAATTTAACTCAATTCAATGTCGAACGTTCGACATTTAACATTAATTAATACGTTCAACTGAAGATATTTCTATGAAACTTTCTTTGAATCTTATTTACATATAGACTCAAATTCATTAATTAGACAAATGTTCCCCATGAAAAACATAATTAATTTATAAAATAGACAAATGTTCCCAATAAAAAAAAACAATTATTTTATAAAATAGACAAATGTTCCTCTGTCCATTCATGAATCTCATTTGTTCGTTTAGTTCCAAACGTCATCCTCTTATCACACTTTGTTTTAGAACAGTAGAATGTAGTATGAAACAAAGTGTACTTATTAATGATTTGAATATTTTAGTCATTTTCTGTGTTTTAATGAAACTTTAAGTAATTTATAGACGCATTAAATGTACTAATGTACTAGGTTATTTTTGAATATAGATGCGTGCGACCTATTCAAAGATATTCTTGACAATACTTGCGTTTGCACTTCGCAAATGAGTGAGGTAGAGATTTGGGAGATGTCGTATGTAGACTGTACATAGAGTTCCTAAAGCCTAAAATTAAAATAGATACTTAAGAAATATTTATGTGTTCTTAGGCTCGTTCAGTGATACGGTATCACACTATAAGGAAATATCTTTTAATTTATATGTTCAAAGAAATGCTCATATGTGCGAAAATTGCAGTTAGTTGCCGTGGTGTGCCAGAAATAGACAATATGCGTGTGAAGAGAGCGGCATTTATATTTTGTTTTTTCGGGAACTATCTGTGCTTTTCGCGCCTATGGACATACATTATGTGATGTGATAAGGGCGTAATACGAGGCTTAAGAGGTTATCGCATATAAAAACGTTACAAAAACTAGTTTTGTTCCAACTTTTTTCAAAGTAAAGAGTAAGAATAGACACCTTTATAGTTTCTGAACATATTAATATTTTACTGATTTACCGCGCTCTTAGCGTTACTTTAGACAAAATAGAAACAATAATAATACCAATCCATACATTTATCTAATATCTACTAAGTGTGACTAAGCACTAATATACACAACACGAAACACATAATATTTAATTTAATTGTTTTGTGTGGGTGATAAGGGGAATGTAACATTTATATGTGTTTTTATTTATATTAGAATTAACTATTAGATAAAATAATTATTGACGTAGAAATACAAATGTTATTGATTTTATTTTATTGAATTTATCTGAGTGAATTGTAAAAAAGTAATTAATTGCAGAAATTTGAAATTTGAAATGCTATATCTGTTCAGAATAAACTAGCCAACGATTTTATTGTTTGAATTTGAATTACGTGTTATGATTGGTCGAGAGATTTTTTAAATTTTTTCGTGCTATGATTTTCTGACATTTCATTTGCATATTTCTTTGATTGAGTAATTGGACACAAAAGAATACATTTGCGTTATTAATAATTACAATTATTGTAATTTTACTATTTACATTTGATACGTTTTTGATTCAACCGCTATTTTAACAAAGCTTTTGAACAGCAGGCGAATTCTAACCAAAAATTGTGATATAATATCACAAATTTATATCACAATATTTCAATGCAGGGTGATTTTA
>JAABKK020000003.1:524694-551248 GCA_011634745.2 Catotricha subobsoleta
GGTCACCCTAATAAATATGTATAAATCTGTATAAATAAAATATTGAGAAAATTTCTTGTGAAATAAAGATTGAGCGATCTTTAAAAATAAATATTACTTAATTTTCCTTGCATTTTGTACAACAATGAATTAATGAAAACCGACTCTACTAATCATTTTTTTTAAAATAGATAAACCTATCCTCCAAATTATTAAAAGAAAATAAAACTATTAAAAATCAAATTAAACAATCTGTATATTTGTTGTTCAACACCAAACCGTACAACAAAGTTATTAACGTTTATAAAATGTTAACATATATTTTAACAAGTTTATTGTAGCTACGCGCTTTTCACTTGAAAATTTTAAATTGATTTTTTTTTTTTGCTCGACCGTATGTTTGTGTGTCTCTGTTTATGCGTGTGTGGTTTTAATGAAAAAAAAAAAAAAGTTGTGGCTTAAAATAATTATAAATAAATCTTATACGCAAATGAATTTTACAAAGAAGGCGGCAACTATTTTTGACATTGGTTATTAGTTTAGTCAACAAAATACAATTAATAAAATGATATCAAAACCTCTTATTAGCCGGGATTTGCTTGAATGTTTTGATGTTTTGGCAATATACTATTGCAAGAAAATTGTTTATTTTTAATCGTATCATACCGTAGACATCAAAATAAATTACCTAGTGTGACAAAACATATTTTCGCACTTACAAATAATTTTCAGAGAGAACATATTTAAATTGAACAAGAATAAATGAATGTTGTTTTGCTAAGACCGGAGACAACATAAACATTTATAAGTAAGTAATACTGTTCTATAAACCTAGAAAATATATATATTTTTTAAAAAAAAATGTCCAAACGAATGCAATTTGTTTCTTCGCATTTGAGATTATGTAAGAAAACGAAACATATTAATATTTTGTAAGACATATCTTTGAAACAACTGCTACTCTCAAATTGAAAAACATATAATCCATTAGCTGTGAACATAAAATCCGACGTCTTTAAAATTGAGTGTAAAATTTTAGAAAAAAAAAATTAAATAATAAACAGAACTGAACACAGAATAAGTATAGCAAATTAAAAACATAAACTCGCCTTTCTACAAAAATAGTTGATTCTTTTTTTTTCAATAAACAATAATTGTTGAGCATGGAATAAGCACATGTTTATGGTTTCAAATAACAACTTAATTTAACAAGATTTTAAAGGACAACTCAACAACGATAACATTTTCTGATAATTTTATTTTAAGTGGACGTACCAATTATTTGTGTTGTTTTGCAAAAAAAAAGAAGAAATAGTTCTAAGTAGCATCTCACTTTTCATATCTCAGATGATAAGTATTGTGCGTTAAATATAAAATTAAAAAGAATATGAAATTGAAAACTTTCGAATTTATTTTTTGCTTAAAAAAGTATTGGTTGATAATGAGAAATTTGTTATCCGTATTGTCCATATGATCTTTAAATTTAACTTACGAGTACATGCCTTTTGTCAGATGTTCTGCGCGTCTAAATGAACAATAGTCAAAAGATTACCACGAACTAACATATTGCTTCCTCCAATCTACTTTAGTTAATATCTTCTTTCGAATCATGAAACTTACAAAATAATGAGAATATATAAACCACATCCACCAAATTCACATTCATGCTAAAATTCCATAGCTTCATCAATTTGAAATCAATTTCCAAAGTTGCAAACTAAATTTCTAAATTCTGTTAAGGAGTATTGTGCCCTTTTACTTTGTTCATTAGCATCTTATGATTCTGAATACATGCAGATAGATACACTTTTAACTCTTACCTACTTAACATTTATAGATGATGTAGAAAAGAGGACACTTACTGTGGTTTTCCAAGAACCTGTGGCATGTGTTTTTGTAAATTTTATTTAATATTATTGTATTTTAGAATAGTTAAAAAAAAAGAAGAAATATGACATTGGCATCCATAACCCATAAACAAGACCATATAATAAAAACACAAATTGCGCAAAAGTTCTCTGACACAATTTCATATAATTCGTTTAGATAATGTGTTTTAAGAATATTGTTGGTGTTGAAATAATAATTTTTTGAAAAAACGTAATTACAACTTGATGGAAAATTTTATTTCATTTTTCGTTAAAATTTAATTAATATAATATAATGACTTTAAAATGACGAAAATATGGAATTAAACAATACCATATTCCATCCTGGTATATTTGAGTACCTTGGTATCAAAAGCTGACATGTCCATACGTTGAGACAAGTGATTTTGCATATTGCATAAAGAATAAAATCGCTTGTCTCAACGTGTGGACAATTGATACAAACGTACTCATTTAGTAGTTGTAATAAAATTTAACATGTTTTAATAGAGAACGATTCTTCCATCAAAGCGAATAAAAACCTTTCTTTGAAAAACAAAATTTATTATAAGACAAAATATTTTTCATTACACATTAGTCAGCTAGTTATAATTAAACTAAAATTCCTGCTATCGATCGTCAACGCTGATACTTAAAAGTTTTATATTGTTGCTTTAATAAGATTACTTAGCAACTAGCCTTTGCTGAAATCAATATCGCTACTCAAATCTCTGCTTTTTAACTCACAAGTTGTAATTACTATCTCCCACAATTTACATACAAGGACCTAATAATATCTTCTTTTTAAATAATTAATGTTTAAAAAAAAAATGTAATTCAATTTCAAAGAAAGATGCAATAATTTATCGTAAAGTTTCATACTAGAGAATAGAAAAAAAATCTTGTTAATTGTAACCGATGTTGTAAAATGACACTATTCAAGTATCATCTTAATGGGTATCTATTCATATCTGACAAAAAAAAAAATGTGGAAAAAAAACTTTTCGACTAAAAGAAACATGAAAAAAAAAAGAAAAAAGAATTACCCAAAAATGTTTCTTAAGATTTTGCACTTAACTTGTTGGTTTGTTTGTTTTTATAATATTTGAAAACCATGTAAGATTATATTAGGATTAGAACAGAATATAATACAGTAAGGATACGTAGCACACCATTTTATATGTACATAATATAATATATAAAATACTTGTCTTTGTATGTATTTAATATTAAAGTGCAAGACATTTGAAAGCAAAATCGGTAAAGCGAAATACAAAATAACAAATGTTACAAATTATTACATTACATGGCATAATTATAGATGACTCTGACATTAAACATAATATGGTACTTAATGACTAGATACATCCGTTTTACCCTTAAAGTATCTAAAATGAACAGAAAATTGGTCATATTACGGGTAACGCATTAAATTTACATCTTCGTATTCTAATTAAATATTTTGAAAACTATGTATACATATATTTAAGTAAGCCATTCAACATTTAAGATTTGATGATGAGTGTGTAATTATTATTATTATTTTTTTCGTTTGACACTATTTGGCATGTGTACGAGAAAAGAAAATCGTTTAAAAATAAAAGAAATGAAAAAAATAAATTCTTGAAAGAAAACTGGACATATTTTTTTCACCAGACAAATATTATAATAATCTTAAACTCATCACACTCACGACACCCATAACATTTTATAGTTGGTAATTAGGCGAGCAAAATTCTTGAGGAATGTCATGATGCCAGGAAATTGTTACTTTCTCTAATAACATCGCGTTCAAGTTATAATTTATGATCAGGTCTATTTTTTTTTTTTTTTTATATGTTGGTTTCATTTTTACTCCTGTGCATTTTATTTGTAACTAAGTAGAAAACATTAAAACTTACAACCAACAACATGACGAAAACGAATGAAAATGAACGCCCGTATTAAGTATTGTTGCTGTTTTCTGTGTTGTGTGCATATGTCGTACTCAACAATTTAACAACAGTACACAAAATCTACACATATCGCATACTTTACAACTAAATGAACTAATTTTGCCACATGTATAAATGTGTCATAATAATGTATGCCCGTATGCAAAGGGGAGAAAATACAAGAAAATTTATGATTTTTGTTTTCATTATTTTCATATTTTAATATTAAATATTTTTGGTTAAGCGCCTATTGCGATGAGTTTATTTTGACTACTTTTATTAACTAAATACACACCTAATAATATTTTAACTCTCATGATCACCTCTATTTTCTATATAATGGTGTATATTACGCTTTAACTGTGTTACCAAAAAATACGCGTAATATAGAAAATATAACCGAGTGCTTCGCATATGTAATATTACACAAAACATTAAAAACATGTGGCCGAAAACATATACTACAGATTTAAATTAACTAATTTATTAATTTAATAAATATAAATTTATTTGTGTGACATTAATGATCTAGAAATGTTGGATAATTACAAAAACAGCAAATACATACATAAAATAAGTATTATATATTATTTTAATTTTTTTTTTCTGCGAATACATTTACTATTTATTAATTTAGTTCTTTATAATTGCCACTTGAATTTATAACATTTATAAATGTATATTGTATATTGTATGTGTATTGTATATGTTATAAGAATCACCTTTACACCAACGGCAGAATATAGTAAATCAGGCGATGTAGTTTATCAAAACAAGTAAGTAAGATAAATTAAAAAATAATATGTATTTGCATACATAGTATGAAAAATTTCAAACGAAAAGTAGGATTGGGGACCAGACATCGATTTTCGATTAGGTCAAAAAATAAAAATCATCTAGGTGTTTTTCAAATAAGTAAATATTTACTAGAAACATTATTTGAAGCCATTTTTGACCTGTAGACATCTGTCTGGGATAGCTTCGGAGGGCACCATTATATTGTCGATCCCGTGTATTCTGCAGGACACGTAAAATTGATGGAGTAGTATATTTAAAAAAAAAAAAATTACAATGTTAAGTTTGAGGAATCTAATCAAATATCTGGCCAATCGGCGACCATGATATGAGTTATTAATAGCAATGTGTGACACTATATGATGTTCATAAATAAATAAATAAATTTGTATATCTTGTACGTTCTATTTTCGAGTTGAGCAGTACGTCCTTAAATTGTTTTACACAAGAAATAAACATAGTGTAAATATTTTCCAAATTTTAACTATGCAATGAAAACCAGAACGCAGTTAACCAATTACCGCAGAATGATTAGAATTGTTAAATGTAATAAATTACCAACTAGCATACCATTCAAATTCACAACCCCAAAAAGTCTTGAACTGCAACCTGAACCTATTTATCGAATAATGTTCGCCTGCAACAAAACTTAATATATTTTGAATAATTTTACAAAATGGTTAATAGTTTTTAATTCTATTTCCATAATTTTCGAAAAACCGAAATAATTATAATGGCATCACGCGTAAACGTGTTAGACATTTAAGTTCCACACCCAAGTTGTCAAAAATTCTTAATGAGGATATCCCCGAGAAAATTTATTTATTTTTATTAAGTTAACACTTTTGGGTTGTCATTATGATCTACTAAATTGCTTCCCAAAACAAAAAATACGAAAAAATAATAATAATGAAAAAAAAAAAAAACTAAATAAATAAATAAAACGTATGAAAAAAGACACGTAATAATTCACTCTTTCTCTGATTCTCTTCTGAATATGAATGAAATGTATATTGTTATTATGAGCTATAATTTTTAATTTATGAAGAATCGAGTGAAATATTTGTCATGTATTTACGAGTTATGAGATTGAAACCGCATGTTATGTTTTTGAACTCTTAGTATTTATAGTAAATTAAATAATAGGAGGATGTAATAACTGTGACTAAATAAATGTTTGTTTTGTAGTTTTTGTTAAATTGCTTGAGCTGAATTTTAATTGATTTTTTAAATTTATCATCGGTGACCGAAAACCAATTTAATTGAATTAATTGAAAATATATATAATATATATATATATTTTTCTTACAATAATTTTTTTAATAACCTGAAATACTTGGTCATTTTGAACGTGATCAAGATAATATTCATTTATGAAACTGTTCGAATTATTTTTATTTTAATAATCTCAAAATTTGTGATTATAATAGTATATGAGTGACTTCTTTGAGCTAACTTCGTGACACGAATCTTGTCTCATGTATATATAAATAAAAGAACCGTTGATGGCGGCATTTTCTATTGAGATTTGATTTGTACAAAGAATCACCACCACCATTAAATTTTAAAGCGTTTAAAAAAAAATCTCTAAAATAAAAATGTATAAAATTTTTCTTTTAAAATGCATGAAAATGGTAAAATTCATTCATTCATTTGTCAAGGTAGAACAATTTTTTAAGGTTCAATCTAAATGTGGCGTCAAATTTCGAAATGATTTTCAACGACATCAGAGAAAAACGTAAACCAAAATCAAAACCCACTAAAAAAAAAATATGATGAAATAAACTGGACAAGAAAAGCAAAAATAACAAAAAAATAAAATAAAAATAAATTAAATATAAAAAATACACACACCCATTAAAATATATATTTTATTTTATTGCACTGAGTGGTGAATTTATATTATACAGTTGAGTGAAGCTATGCAGACAGAAAGGACGTGACAATCTAAAGACAAGTGGCGCCTTTTAAGAAACATTCTTCGGTCATGTTTGGTCGCTTAATACCAAATAGCATTATAATATTCTTTTTTTTTATACGCGCCATGGTCGGTGTGCAATCGACGTATTAGAAAATTATTTTTTATTTTGTGTCGTTTATTTCTTTCTTTGCCAGTTTTATAAATGGTAAATCCATGTGAATAAATTTTTTTTTATTTAGATGTAATCTTTTTTTTTTTATTTAATGAGAAAAAAAATCATTGCACAAGATATAAAATTAAATCAATAAATAATTTTATTTATTCGCATCCCATTTGCAATTATGGAATTTATTATCAATTTGTAAAACAGAATTTTTAAATTTCATTGTCCCTTTTACACAAGTTTAAAAGAGCGTAAATTTCTTCTTTTTACCGTGAATACATGAATAGTAATAAAAATAATTATGGAAGAAATATTATATAACGTTAAAACATCAATTTAGAATGTAAATTCAGTTGATCTAAATATAAAGAATGAAATAATCAAACTAAACGAAGTAAATTAGATATAGAAAGAATGGCGTATCTTTTAAGGTCCTGAAAAATAAATAAACTTTTGAATACTCTTTTTTTTTCAATTCAGAATAATTGATTTCTTCCCATAGAACTGCGTAACCATTCAAGCAACTTAAAACCCAATAAACATTTCAGAAGTTATGGTCAACTCAAAAAAATAAAGACGTAAATATAAACTGTCTACCAAAAGCCACTTATAACTTTGGCAGTTACATAACAGAAAAAAAATATTTCTCTCTTATTTTTAGTTAAATAGAGATGTTAATATATTGCCAATATCTTTTAATTAGTAAAAGTGTACAATAAAATAAATTCAAATAAAAAATAATTGGACAAGAAAACGAAAACCTAATTTGTGCTGTGTTGTTGCTAATAAATTCATTTAAAATAAGAGCAAAACCATCAACAAGAGAAAAGTAAATAGGTGCCATTCGAAACCATAAAATACAATAACTCATTGCATAAAGTAGATACCTCAGCGTACATTTTATGGACTCCTTAAAAAATTATTATCTTTTCGAACAAAAAAAAAAAAAAAATAAATACTGACAAGAAGAAAAAGGTACAATACTGGCGCCAAAATAGACATCATGTTCTCTAATTTCAACAGTTTTAGGACATTTTTTTTATTTTTTGAGTATTATTATATATATATTTATATATTTTTTTTTGTTCATCTGTGATTTATTACGCACATGGGATGTTACTGCATGTACTTCCTTTCCTTTTCAAGAGAAAAATTTTAAAGAAAAAAAAAAAATAAATAAAAAACTCAAATGTTTCAACTAATACCAATTATCTGGTATTTATGTTTTTCATGTATATTTACTATATTCTTCAAAACATTATTATATTATGTTTCACATATATCTCTTCAGCTTCAGTTCTTCTATATAATAGATTTATGTTACAAACTACATATACGCCGAGACCGAGTAGTATTATTTAAATTACTTGATAAGCGTGTCCCATGTTTTATGTTTTATATAATCATAAAAAAGAACATTGTTTTATTATTATATTTATCATGTCCAACATTGATTTTTTTTTATTCATTTTTTTTTTTTGTTAAAACTTTTTTTTCCTATTCACTGGCAATATTAATATGATTGTAATGTGTTGTAGCGATTGAATAAATTAAAATAGTTAATTTGTTTTTATTATGAAATGGTGTTATGCAAGTCATATTTACACAAATACGTAACGAATGAAACATCAAAACCTAATTTTTTAAACGCACTTTGTTTTGGTATTTTCTTATTTTTTTACCTTTGAATTTTATAATGATTTATTTGGTTGTAGTTAAACAAATAAACAAAAAAAGAGGCGTGTTTGAATTTATAGAACAAAACATAAAATAAGTAAAAAATGAAAACAAAATGGACTTACCTGAAGCTTAACAAGTTCTGGATATTCAGCTGATAATTTCGCTAGTTCCTGATAATTTGCTCTTGCTGAACTTACAAGCCATTCTTTTGATTTTGGATGTCCAGTTAGCTGGAAAACAAATAATTTTATTGTAGAGATGTGATTTATTATAAACACTTAAAACTTTCAACCCATTATAATAACATTTTACTTCACATTACTACTTGGAATAAGTCCTTGTTAAATAATTTTAAATTGAATGAGTAACTAGATAGAAGCTACGTAGATGAACGAAAAGTTTCCTTCAGTTGCGATCTGATGCCGAAATTAGAAATTAATTGGTCCCAATTGTCGCTATAATTAACGACTAATATAAAATCTAAATGAAATAATCCACAAATTTTTGTGTTTTTGTTTCATACGATAAACTGATATTGTAAAATGATCCAGACTTATATATTCAAACTAAAATTCATTAGATTTGTGCTATTTTCTCTTTGTTATAACTAAAACAAAATTAAGAATCCATGTGACACGGGTCACAGATGTACAACACTGTACACCATGACAGTGTGTCTCATAAAGGTTTAACTATTTATTCTAATAAAATATACTAAATTAGTGTAAATGCCAAGTGGACAATAAAATACTTAACAATTATATGAAAATGAATCTTTACATCGACTAGATATTTAATACTTTCAATTCACCCACACTCTTCTATCAACCATAAAATACTATGTATATAAGCTTTAAATCTTTATCTATAACTACCGTCATTCAATCGTATATTATATATTAAGCACATAGAAAATAATTTTCATTAGATTTAGAAAATTTGCAAGTTAAATTTAATCAAAAGACGACAAATGCAAATTACAAGAATTTCGTCGTCGAAATTTAAGAGATTTATTTGCATATTATGTGTATTGTGTGTGGATGTAAAATAATGGGAATCGTGATTTGTGTGTTAATTTTAAAGCTTAATAAACAAGATAGTTTTCTCAATTTGATGTTGTTGCGTTAACTGTACTAATAGAAAATATTTGAATATATAGAATTGAAAAGGCTACCCTTCAATGTGTAGAAATTTTATAAATAATGGAAATATTTTACTTACCAAATTATCATTGCTCAATTCATCCGCCTGAAAGAAAAACAAGAAAAAAATGTTTAATAAAATGTAAAGAAAAATCATAACATGAAATATAATCAAATTAAATTTAAATAAATCATAAATTATTAATAAATTTTAAATGAATAAAATTATTGTAAAGAAATTAAACTGAACAAAACCAATAAAAATTAAGAAATTAAACAAATTCGACAAATTTGTTGATAGTAACTAAAATAAATCACTGGAAATTTCATTTTATTTATTTATATTTGCTATGTAGTTTTAAATCGTAAAAACAAGTAATAAATATTCTGACCATAAAACCATTGGCATCGTTGTACAGTTTGTTTAAAAGATGATATATGAATATGAACACAACTAATTTAAATAATCAATTCTGTTAGGTCACCATAAAAACAAAAACCAACAAAAAAAAAACGAGGAATATAAGTAAGGCAAGATTTAGCAATAAAAATTAAATTACATGAAGATGTGGCGTATTGGCGTCCTATTATGAGTTCGATGTTTGCTTTAAATGAAAGAATCTGAATTTTCTTTAATGTTGTTTTTCTTCTTCTTTTTTTTTAATTAATTTTATGGCATCATTTAAATAAACAATTAAATATAAAAACAAATATTTTATTGCTGAACTGCCAAGTAATTTAAGGAAGAGATGGATGAGGCTAATGAGATAACGATATGCAATATATTCACTATTCAGTAAAAATTGAATCAAAATGTTTTATACTTGAACGAATTTATTGAAGAGTGAGTGAACGAGCGTTTAACTATTGAAAGTAAAAAACCAACAACAACATAGTTATGCATTATCTAAGTTACCACATTCAAATATAGCTAAATATAAGAAAGTAACCTCTAATAATTTTTGTTCGATTTTAAATGATAAATCCATAGATTTAAGATTTTATAGACTATAAATATCAGATCATAAAACAGAATATTAATTTTGTTAAACGCTTTTTTATTTTTTACTGTAGCCCCATTTAAAGAATATAATCCATCCATTCGACTCAATAATTAACAATATCAAAATTAACATTATATTTAAAAATGCTGTTCATCACGTAAAACTATCAACAGTTATGTAATTTACATTCTCATAAAAATGTAATCAATCAATCAAAATCAATTCAATTAAAGTGGTAAATATTATTTAATATAAAAATTAATAGTTTCTAACACTAATTTAATAGAATAATAAAAATTTGTAATCAAATATCTTTCACGTTTATTTATTTCTATTGAATCTCTCTTTCATAAGAAATGCGTTAAGCGTTACGTATTTAAAATAAAGTAAAATCATCTCATATATCATTTATTTTCAGATATGATTTAACGATTTGACAGAGCGCCACATAATATTTTTTTATTTATTTTTTTTGTTTCTTTTTTTTTTAATATCCACATAACAATTCTTTATAATTATTATTCATCACACACACGAGTGACTTGACACAAAAATTCTCAAACACTAAATGGTTGTAAGGAGAGTTCCAAAATGAAAAGATGAATAAAAAAAAGAAAGAAAATATAAAAAAAAACAGAACAACTGAAATCTAAATAATTTATTTTCATGTTTGTTGATTGTTTTTCTCAATTTAAAATAATAATTTATAAACGATGGATTTTTATGATAGATTAGATTAGGACCATTTCAGATGCCAATTGAAATTTTATTGATAAGCACGGCAAGGGTCGGCAATGGTTATAACCATACAGGTATTATTATCAATAATAATAGTTGAATACTTGATAGATATACAGATTTTGAGGACCTACTATAAGAATGAAAAAAATTAATTAAGTTCTATGAAATTGTATTATATCTTATGTTAGTTTAATTATATTATGAGAAGATTTGTTGTAAATATTTAATTTAAGTGAAGAGTACTTTGAGAATAATGAGAAGGTGTATAATTCTCAAACAATTTTAAATTCTCAAAAAAAATCGGAAATAATTCCCTAATTATTTGGGAGTTAATTTTTGGGAGTTATTATCGTTTCCAGAGAATAAATATCTTTTTCACGGCCATTGCTAAATGCTGATTTTTCAACTTATTAAGTTATTTCACACATCAAGTGTGAACCCTTGTGAAAAAAAATTAGCTATACCCTGTAATGGTATGAAATTAATACCATGACCTAAATAAATTATAATATTTAATACCATAAAAAGTTATTTAATACCTTATTAATTCATATTACATTTTTTATGGTATGCAAATTTGCATACCATATTACGGCATAATTATGGTATGAAAAACGAAAATATACCTTGTCATACCTATATACGGTATTAAATCCTTATTTATGGTATTAAATATTATACCTTATTTAGGTCATGAATTTCATACCATTACAGGGTATAGCAAATTTTGTTTTACAAGGGAAGCCAGGCTAAGATTACCATCGGTTATAAATTATAATGCAAATGCTATTAATTTCTATTTGATTTTATCATTTATTTGTATAAGTACCGAATTTTGATATTTAAGATTAATTTATTATGAAAAGAAAAATATATCTTCTGTATTAAAATTAGTAATGGTGATGGACTTGAAATTGCAAGCCGTCGACCAAAAATATTTATTAATACTATTAATAAATAAATAAATATGATAAAAAAAAATATATTAATTGATTAATTGTCAATTGTTTATTTTCATTTGATTTTCGTGCCACTCCACTCTTTAGAAATTAAAACTTATTATTTATTCAAAATAATAAAAAAAAATTTGAAAAAAAAAATAATAATACCAAAAAAAAATATTCATGGATGAATTTTAAAACTTTGTCTACGACATACAACGGGAGTATTACACGTTTTTATGTGCATTTAATATTATGTACACAACAGAAGAGAATATCAAAGAATGAACGGCCTCAGGTTAAATTAATAATGAGAGTGCTTATTACATGTTTAATTTTCATCTTTAAAACTCGTAGAACATAATGACGATCATTAAAATATAAAATAATACGTTACAAGCAACTTACCTTCTTTCCTAACTATTACAATATGTATTATGAAGAGGAACGGTTTTTCTTTTTTCTTTTTTCATTTTTTTTCCTCGTTTTTTTCTTTTTTTTTCTTTTTTTATTTTCATAAATAAATTGTAGCAAAAGCGGCAGATATGTGCACAAAATGAAGATTCAAATTTTTGGGAGAATTCTTTTTTGTTTATTTTTCTTTTTGCTTGTTATTATTGAACGGGACGAGGGGTCAACGGGTGGAAAAAAATACATTTTATATTTTTTATTATAATATTAAACCAATTTGAATTTAATATTATGAATTAAAAATGAGGTTTTGGGCACTTTGATTAAAATTAATATCTATAATTTGGTTAAATGCCGCACAATTACGGAATATGTTTCAGTTGATGTTTTTGTTGCTAGTTGCTGTTTTTTTTTCCTTTTTTTATTTTTCATTTCTTTTTTTTAATTTTACAAATGTTCTACAAATTGGTCGAACATATTTTTTGTTTTAAATTTAATTTTTCAATTTATGTTTTACCATTTACACTATACAAAAAAAAACAGTTACTAATCCCTTCCACAATAACAAAAACAACCACATAAAAACAGCCGTACAATAAAAATCAATCAATTTTTCTGTTGCTATTATTTGTTATGTTTGATCTCGATGTTGATTACTTAATTCGTCAATATGTTAAAATATTAAATGTTTAAGCGTTTTCGTTTTATTTTCATAGAGAAATGTAACAACAAAACACACTAGCAACAATAACAGACAAAAAAAAAGAGGAGAAAAAATAGAAGCAAGTAGTAAAAAAAATGAACCTTAATAAGTAAAATATTAATTAAAAGAATGTTTTTTAATTACATATTCATTTCTAATCAAATAAAAAGAATCTTTTAATCAATATTACAATTATTTGTTGGCTTGTTTGCTGACGTAATAAACCACCACTTGATTTTTTTTTTTTTTTTGAAATATAACTTCACAATATAATGATTGAATTATCAATAAAGAAAATCAGACCGCTTGCAGTGCTTTTCAATATTATAAATTCCATTAAGCGTGGATTTGTTGTTGTTAGTGATTATAATTCAATCGATGCTGTGAGATGAGATGGCAAAATCTATCAAAATTGGTTAAATGTCTCTAGTTGTTGTTGCTTTCATTACTTTTTTATTAATACTTTTGCTTAAAGCAATGCGTTGTGTAAGTAATACTTTTAGTCTGCATTTTTGATGAATAGTCCTTCGATTTTAAGGAAATTGTGTATAAATATATGAACTGTATCTCCTAGTAATTATTCAACAAACGATAATTGATTTACTTTAAGAAAATATTTTAAATATTTCAATTTTAAAAATGTGTAAGTAGCGGGCGTTATTAAAATTGAAAGATATTTAGCTGTATACAATAACTTTTTGCTACTCTTATTGACATTTAAAAAATAATGGAAAATATTTATGTCCACAGACAGATACATCACAAGTATGTCAACATTATATAATAATAACTCTACTTAAACTAATTATTAATATAAATATTTATATAAATGTATTATTATTTATATATAAGATATAATATATATGTCGCAATATGAAAGTGCAATTTTCTTATTATTATATCTATATTAAGGCAAATCAATAAATCTGAACTTGAATAGCCATAACCCATAATAGTACATACGAGAATATTCATAAATAGAAAAAACATATTTGGGGTTATATGATCCGTAAATTTTCGAAGACTATGTTCCATAGTAGATAAGATACGGATAAACACTTATTAACAGTTCATTTTACTGCATCCAAAACAACTCTAGTTGGAGTGAGAGATATTGGAGTCATTTGTTGGAATCTTTTGGTATTGATTTGAAATATACCAAAAAACTTGAGGGCTTGTGTTCCATCCCTCGAGAGTAAAAACTACATTTTATTTAACGTATTCACGTGTACTGCACATTATTTTAAAAATTATTATTAATATTATTTTTCAGACACGTGTGATGTCTGATGCCTATATGTAAACAAATACGATCATAAGAGTTTTCATTGACTAAGTTGGCGAGAGTGGCCACTAAATTTTTCGAAACAAACATCTCATATTTGTAGTATATGCATTCGTTTGGTATGCTTAATTATTATCGTTTATAATTTTACCAAACCAGAAAATTAAAGAGCACTTGACGCATAAACAATTTTATGAATACAAATGTTTTCAACACAATTCATACTCTGTTAAATTGCGGTGTACCTTTAATAAGAATTGTAATGTAAGTTTATTTATTTTTGCCATTATTTATATTATTTTAAAATACCATTTTATTATGTGTACCAAACTTACGTATAAATTTGAATCAAAGCAACTAAAATAAGGAAAACTTTAGTTAAACCGAATACCATAATAATACAAATTCGCCATTTTAATGTTTTTTTTTTTTTTGGTATGTTAAGTAAAATATTTTCGTTTATTATCATTTATTATTGTATAAGCGTCAAATTATTTGTATGTGTGTGTATGTGTGTGGTGTGTATTAATTAATTCTAATTAAAAATGGGATAGAGGTAAACTAAAGTTGGTATGCTTAATAGTAATTCATTGTTTAAAATAAATTTAATGTTAGTTTGACTTTGAATTTAAATAAATGTATAAGGTTGAAAAACTTGTGATCCCAAAAAAAAAAAAAGAAGTAAAAAGAAGAAAATATGTACCTACCTATACAAAACAGTAGAAATATTTTTAACATTAAATTCATGCCCATTAAATTTAATCATGTTTTGTAAATAATGTATGTTAAAAGAGCAAAAATATAATAGGTATTATATAAGAGTTAGCAGGTAGATGTTATGTACCAGTACCGTATTTGTATTTGGTATATAAAAGGCAGTTAGACATATTATGTTGGATGTACAAAAGCGTAATACGCACAAACCCAAATGCTTTTGAAAAGCTTAACCACATATACATGATAATCATTAAATGGAATGGAAAAGAGAACTTTGATGGTGCGCTCTACTAATAGACCATTGTCATTAAATTCCGCACATCCCAGGGCGGTTTGCACGACATCAACTTTTGTATATGTATATAGATGTATAGATACTATATATATGCACAAACATATAGAGATGATGCATATATAGAAAATTATAAAGGTATATGTATACTTAGGTGTATAACAAAGCTTTGTTCGGCATAATATTATTATGATGATGGAATGGATATAATATGGCGGGCATGATACACTGATACTGATACTATTAAAGGTATATTTTATATTAGATAGATGTACAAAACCAAGCTAAGGTAAGTAAGCATGAAGCAACATAAGGTAGCCTTTTAATATTACCATCCAAACAAATATATAAACCTAAATATATACACAAGAGAAGAGTAGTAAAACACTGTTTACTAGAAGTTGGGGTTGATTTAGTGGAGTGTAGAGTATAAATACAAGCTCTTCATTAGTCCCCGCGGTAATATATCGTCGACAACTCAAATATATTCGATCTATATAATATCGCCATACAGTTTCAGTACATTTGTACGTATTCTACTTTAGTATTGTATTTTGTACGTACTACAATACAATGTTCTTTATATTATTTATAATATACGAACCTACATCACTACTACATCAGGTAGATACAATTCAGCACAACAAAATACAATAACAACAACAACAAGTCTCCACCACAAAAGTTCCATACCTTTTCCATATTACATTACTATAGAGAGATACGATATTCGTATATCTGACTAGAATTTTACAATATAGTATAGACCAAGTAGTAAACAACAAAGCTTGAAATGTTAAATGTATTTTCTCCACCTTTGCTTATATATTTTGTATAACGCTAGTTTATACCGAGATACATAATTCGTATTCCAATGTTATTCCTATATAATATTATTATACTTTAGTTTAGTTGTTTTTGCCTATTTTCACATTTATAGTAAGTTATAATATCCTTTAATCTTGTTTTCTCTACTATGCACCACTTCATCCCTCTTTTTATATAATACCTATTGAAGTTTGTACACTTTACATACAAATACAACTCATGTAGTTTGTTATTCTCGATATTTTCCTCTGTACGTCAAACGTTGCGGGAATGATGAAAATTTACAAAACACTAAACGTGTACGCCCACTTCAAATTGAAAACTTACATATTATCAAAATATTGTGAAGTATAATTATAATAGGAAAATTTCTATTAGCTATTGGAAGAAGATATATTATTAATATTAGGTAGTCAGTTACTCTCTTCATTATCAACATCATTATTATTAGCTTTTGTTATAAAGAGATATTTATAGAGATGCTACTCTTGACTATGCGACCGTTCAAAACATTTTAATAAGATCATGTGTTAATTCCGGATAGGCACATATGAATAGATAGAAATAATACCATCAACTACTGGCTGCATGTTAATAATCTTATTAAATATTAAAATAGAATTCGATGGTGCATGTAACGTTGGTTAGTTAAAAAAAAAAGAAAAAAAAGAGAAGAATTAAAACAAAAATTGATGAATGTTTTTAACATAATAGAAGGGATGTAGAGAGCATAGTACTAATTTGCTTATAAGAATTTCATTTAGTACTTAAAATTTTTGTGTACACAACAAACATCATTAAATTATTAAATAATTAGGAATTACTCATTTCTTTTTTTTATACAGTAAAAATAACGCTGTTGGATTTAGTATGCAGCTGGTTCAAGTACCATTGAAGCCAAAATATTCAGCAATATAAAATGTTTGTGATTATTTAACAAATTAACGAAGCAATAAAATTAATCTTGAAAACTTTTTTCGCATTTTTTTTTATAATTTTATAAGTACTTATACATTTTACAATGGAAAGAACAAGAAAGGAAAGGGAAAATAAAGCCCTACTTCAATCAAGCAAACAAACTTCAAATACAAAAAAAAAATGTTGAATCATTATGTGAACTAAGTTAACTTCGACAATATTAAAAATACTTCTTAATCTATTTACAAATCTATAGACCATTGACTTTAATATTTTCCATTCAGTTGTAACTATTCTGGCGAACAATGTCGGAAACTTAAATAGAAATCACACCCCTAAATCAATTGACATTTTCGTGATGTCACAATATCATTTCAGATTATCTCAAGCATTTTATGCAATTGCATTTCATATATTAATAAAATAAAGAAGGTATATTATTTCAAAAGTGGGGTGCGAAAAAAAAATATTTTCTATAAATGGAATTAGATAAAAGAGAAGAGAAAAATATATATTTATTATATATTCTTAATGAAATAAACATATTGATTCACAAATATATATCTCAGTTATTTATATTATTACACGACAAAACCAAGAGGCCGAACGAAAATTATAATGTATTATATTTTTGCATGCGCATTTACTTGAGCACTAACTTATAATCAACAACTAACACACTAACTTAATCGCATATTTGCCTATACACTAAATCTATATGTACTTCGATCAGTGCAAGCAACATTTAAATATACAAAAAAGCTCAGATAGAATTAAAGAAACATTTTAAAAACAATTCGCACATGCGGTGAGATCTCAGTCGGGTGCCGTGAATAATTGAATATTTAATTAAAATGGTAAATATCCTGTTGTGAGGCTGGGCCTGAGAAAGATGCACAGTGTATAGAAGGACCTCTTGATGGGAGCGAAAACAAAGAGTATAAATATTGAAATCGGCATAATATTAATTCCTCTATTTTATTTTATTTTGTTTGTTTTTTTTTTTTTTTTTCATTTTCTGTTTTCCTTTTTTTCTTTGGTTTTTATTTATTTACTTTTTTTTTTGTTAATAGTCGCCCACACTTTTCTGCTAATGCCGATATAATGAATTGGCATGGTGCGTACACTTAAATCGAGACTTAAATACGATTTATGAATCACATTACTTTATATCATTTTAATCTGCAATTATTCTTTGGTTAAATTTCCATTCAGTTATACGATAAGTATACGGTAAAGAAGTGTATGCTGATTATTTACTGTCATATACGATTTGGTATTTTGAGTAGCGGTGTTTCTTTTCAATGAAATTTATTCTTTTCAAGATATTCGGACATGCTGAAATGTAAATCAAATTACGTACATTCATGAAAGGTAAACTAAATGAATAAATATATATCATAAAAGTTATAAATTCTGAAACAATTATCTAATGTAAATAAAAGAGCTATTAGATGATCTAATTGTATATGAATAAAAATTGATTTATTTAAAAATAAACGAGAAGTTATATAAAATAAATAAAAAATATAAAATAAATAAAAAAACAAATTAAATGAATTATAATTCTCAAAAAACATTGAGTTAAAAGTAAAGTTCACAACACGACTAAGAAATTGAAACAATCTTGTTGTAAAAGTCAAAAAGTTTTGTGTGCACCCTAAAATTTCTCAATTTCTTATCTTCTTTCTTTTTATTTTAATTTTTTTTTTTTTATCTACTTTTGTTAACTTCAGAAAAGATGAAAGTACAGTATTTACCACTGACTCCGGTATACAAACAGCGAATTAAGTTATACGATATATTTTATATGTGGATTTGTTTTCATTTCATCATGAAAAAGTTTTTTTTTTGAAAATTTTACGTAAAATATAGAGAACTGTACAGCGTACATCTATAATTTTCGTTCAAATGAAGCACAGCAAAATTTTAGAAAAGTCGCCAGTAAAACCAAAAAGTTGTCTTTTAAAACGTCAGTAAAAGTTTCATGTGCTGGTTGACGGCAACAGCTGCGGATTTGTTACAAAATTGAGACTTTTGTATGCCAACTAAATATCTCTGTATAATTTATATAAAATATTTCTGTGGTATGATGGCAATGGTGAATGGTGATGTGATGAGCGAACGCATTAATTTGTTTTACTAAAGTTTTTAACAGAGAATAATTAATTTAAATGATGTGCGACAGGTATTTATATATTTTTGGATTTAGAATAAATCATGCATTTGTAGATGAAATTTAAATAAATAAACGGGGTCTTTCTCGACGTTTATTCTATTAGTTCTGTTTTGCGGGATTAGAAGTAGCGACTCATTGGTAATTTATTATGTCTTTCTTTTTTTTTTCTTTTTTGTAGGCATCATGCATTGAAGCAGAACAAATGTGACAATGCTTTTCAACACATATTTTTCATGATTTATTACCGTATAGTGTTTTAGTAATTTTCTATTTTTTTTTTTTTTACACACTTAAAACTATATTTTTTACAGTATTGACTTCCAGTCCTGCACATCTGTATAACTAGTACTGTAGAACTATCGAATTTGACAATGAACATAAGGAAGAGATTTCGTACATACATCCAATCGAAGTTGCATGATTTGAAAATGATTTAAAACCAAAAGTAGCAAAACGTGTTCACGTGGATTTTAGAATTGGCATATAAATAGTTTTCGTCTTTGAACTCGTGTTTATATAAAAGAAGGAATTCTGAATGTTCAGTGTTCACAACTCTCGATCATCATAATTATTTCTTTTTTCATTTTATAAATCATAGAAAATAGAAAAATCACGACATTTATATATAGAGTTATCGTTGAAATAACAAACATAAACATAGAAATTAAACATTATTCTGTCAATAATCTATGAATGTAATCCTCTATTTTTATAACTAAAGCACTGAATAACACAAAAACTTTGTCCAACTTCTTTTTTTTTTTTTAGTTTTTGTGTATTTTTGTAATATGTTGTTGTTGTTCCTACAATCTATATATTATTCAGCCAGTGTATTGTAATTTTATTTTGTTTGAAAGTGTAATAACAATAACATATAAATTTTTACTAATGTTTTACACTACAAACGTGTACAATTTTGTTTGTTCTATATGTTCATTCGTCGTTCGAACACACGTAACAGATTTAGAGATATCAATAAAAATAAGTGTGAGAACATGGTATTTTCATGTTTTTCTACTTTTCAACAAATTTTCAACCCAAAAAAAAAAAAAAAATCTAACAGCTTATGTACCTCTCCGCTATCACATTCGAAATATTATTATTATTACCTTCTGGTTTTGAATATTATAGCTTATATTATAGGAATAATATCATAAATACAAAACTATCTACAACTGTGCTACATATCAAGTTCTGTCAAATGGTTGTCTTTGCATGTCAATTTGTGTTTCTAAAATTGGCTATTGGTAATGTCATGTTTAAAGAGGGGCTATAACTCAAAAAAATACACGTCGCGTAACTTAAAATATGTGATGAACTGATGAATAATAGAGATATCTATGATACATTATACATGAAAAATAAACAGAAAATTCATAAATCTATTATTGTCCTTGTATTAGCGATGCGCGGCAAAATATAAGAGAAAGAAAATCGAATAGGGACCAAAAATAACAACAAAAATGCATATGGACTAAATTAATATTGTGATTTTTATTTTATATGCAACAAATTTTTTAATGGTAATAATATTTTATTGTTCGTAAATACTTTCAGGGCGCTACAAAGATATTCGATGTTTGAACATTTGTTTATATTTGCATTTCATATGGTGAAAAATTGTGTTATTTTAGTATAGCTCTGGATCTTATTGTGATTATATTAGATTATAGTCTGAGCAACGTCTCGCAAATGAACGATTTTTCAGTCCCGATCAGGTCTTATATAAAAGTATAGGACTTTTCCACATAAACTGACCAATTCTCTACTATGTTGGCTTAATTTTTAACACACTTTTTTCTCATATTAAGAACATTTTTAACTTCATCACACATATTCTTGAAATGAATGAAATATTCAAATACGGAGGCAATTGTATCTTCCAGTCGATGCAACAATTCCAAAAACTACTATCAGATCGATCCGAAGATGTAATAAATACATAAACGAATATAGTGATACTAATGAACGTGAGGTTGTTTAAATTTTTAATACGTATTAAATAATAATTATTAATTAGGTTCATTTTAATTTGCCGTAATTTTTTTTTTTTTTTTTTATTGAGTGCAGGATTTAGTGGGCAAATATTAATGTTTAATATACCACGCAGAATTTTATTTTCGTGAAAATATACATACTTTTGAGATATTTCGTTTCTGGCTCGTGGAACTTACATCTGTGGTGGAAAGTATAAAAAAAAATTTTTGTTATTGTTTTTTCCGATTTTTTTTTATTTAAAGATTTACTGAACGGAACGAAACCAACTCATATATACGTATATTTTCACGAGCAACGATATTCTAAGGCTATTAGTACGTCAGCGACCTATGTCTGGCCATAAAATTCTGAGAAAAAGTGGAATGAACATATTTCTTTTTTATTTATATTTTCTGTGGATTTTATTATTGTCATTCTAAATATTCTTAACAAAATTGAAGTAGATTGGCAGCTTTGTTTTTTTTTTTTTAATCTTTTTCAACAATTAAGTAAAAATCATCGAAAAAGTAAAAAAAAAAAATAGATTGCATCATCCAACAAGGAAACTAGCGCGCGTGAAATAAATAAACAAATATAGTCCGTATATTGGTGATTTTTCCACTGAATCAAAAAATATTTTTAAGAAATATTATTACTGTGTCCCTTTAAATGAGCATTCTCATTGGTTCCAATAATATACACATTAACAGTTTTTTTTACTGTTCACGATAAGTTATCCAATTATTCAATCTCATCATTTCATTGATGCCTGTCTTGTATCATCTTTTTCGATTATCTATAAAACCTTTTTAATTTAAATCATTCATCCTTAATAAGCTTAGCAAATCAATATTAATTGATTGTTGATTGCTCTACATAATATTTCAATATCTATTATCTATTTTGTATGATGATATGAAATCGTTTGCACATTTTACATTTGATTTACATAACTAAAACATAAATTAACATCACTGGTTATTCTGTCTTGAAAATTCAAAACACTTAAATCATCTTTCAAATACCAACAACAACAATAACATCAACAGCAATAATAAAACATCAATCAGGTTTTCTTAAACTCTAGTATTTAACAATCCGTGAAAATAATTCGCTTAATATATTAAATGAATTATCATTTTTATCAAATCTAAAAAGCAAATTGTAATAAAATCGGGTTAGTTGAAATAAAAAAAATAAAAAAATTAACGAAAGAAAAGAAACATGAAAAAAAATGATGATATTTCTCATCAATATATTCCACATAAATGCTAGATGCTGCTGGTGATAAGTTTATTTAATTGAATAAGAATTTGCATTTGCTATTTATTATGATTTTAATTTTATTGTGTCATGAATCATGACAGATATAATTTCATGAGTCTATTCAAAAAATGCATAATTTTTATGAAAACAAATGTTTCAGTTTTTAATTTTATTTGTATTTGGCGGCAGCTTATAATGGATTGCTATATTTATACAATTTTACCTTACTTTAAGAGCAATGATAGTAACTTTTGTTTTGAATCATTTATTTTATATTTAATTTGATTTTATTTTTATAAGATTGAAAAAAACTCCGATTTTCGATTTTATTTTAAAAATAAGTATTGGTAAAGTACTCACTTTTTCTGGTTTCTTCTTCGCTGGCGGTGATGTGATTTTATTGGCTTCTTCTTCAGATGCAATTTTATTGAATTTTTTTGTGGCTTCCTTAACACTGATTTGCTTTTCTAACGTTCGTATATATTCAGGATTCATTAATTTTGTGGGCAGATTTTCTTTGTCATCAAATTCATCGATTTGTTCAGCATCGACAACTGTAGTGTCCTCTACAGAATTCTCGCGTGAAACTGATTTTGAACTGGAGCTATTTTGCCGTTTTGGTGGAATAGCTGGAGGTATTTCTGGTTCAGATATTGTATTATCAACACTGTTATTATCATCTGGAACCGAAATAGCGCTTCGTTTAGCGCCAATAGCACTCAGTGCTGACTTAAATTCATCTACACATTCTTTATACTGTTGCTGGTTTTGATTGGAGTATGGCAATACTTTTGGTGGTGGTTTATATGGCGGTGGTTCTCTGTATGGCGAACATTCCTTTTCGGGAGTAAATGATGTATCACCAAATGATTTGCATGCAGGTGGTGCAATATCATGTTCAGATATACCAGACCGTGAACCAGGACTTTGAAGCAATTCAGAATTGCTGAGTAAACTGAAATTATCTTCTTCTGGACATTCGTTTACATATTTTTTACGAAGTATTAAATATTTCTCATTGTTTTCATTTTTGATGGTAGACAAAATATTTACGCAAGTTTTAAATTGTTTTCGAGCTTCACCTAGTTAAATTTAAATAAGAGAATGGATAGATAATATATAACCTCAATTAATGTTTACATTTAAATGTTTGTGTGCAGACAGAGTTGGGAGTTTAAATAAGAAATTGAACAAATGTAAAGATACCGTAAACGAAAATCGTATATAATTTATTTATATGTTTTTTTTTGAATTATTAATTATTAAATGAACTATAAAAAAAATGTATTCTAACATTGTTTTCAATTGAAAAAATGAGATCACATACAAAAATAATTCTGAATGCAACAGGTGAGACAATATTATGACAACACGATACACTTTTTTGTTGTGCTGGTAGTGGTGACGTGAGTAATGTGGATGAAATGTCATTGAAGAAAACCAAAACAAACAATTTATAACGCAAGTTATATCGATTAATAATCCATTGATAGGAACATACCTTTTGTATTTGGGTTCGTTAAAAACTTTTTAAAATGCTTCACTAACTCATGATTTGTAACTTTACCACCATTTTTTAACATAAAATTTCGAATTTCTGAAAGCGATAATTCACTAGGCGCGGCCATTTTTTAGTTTGTTCAATATGACACTGTTTGACTGGAACAGTAAGCAATGAACTTATATTAGTTGAAATTGAATGTGGATGGTGCTTTTTATAATATTTAGAACATTTTTGTGGTTTGAATTTTAGCACAATATTTTTTCGGTTGGAGTTGGAGAAAATTAATGGATCTATTTTATTAATTGAAGTGTTGATGTATTTTATAAATATTTGTATATATAAATATATAAATAAATGATTTCTCTTTCTTTTTTTTTTAAAAAAAAAAGGCAGACAGTAACTAGGTACAAAAAAAAATATATCCGATGTATATGCTAAAATGTGTTTGAAAGGTAGGTATTTGAATATTAATTACATTTTTTATGAGTATTTATGTTTAATAAAAATGCCTGCAAAGGTAAAGGCTGATACTGGACATTTCCATGGTATTTTATTTTCCTGAAATTGCGTGTTTCGTGTTTTGAAATATCGTATCTTAGGTAGTTGTGAACTTGTGAACGTACTGCTGAAAGATACAAATGTATGCTTTAATTAAGATATATTTGGTGGATACTTCGGAGTAATTTCTGGTCATCAGAGGTAAAAATTACCAGCCTTTGAATTGTTGATAACTCATAGTTATGAAATCTCTCAAAAAATAAATAAATATATCATCATCACAGTATTCAAATTTCTAATTCGTTTTCAATCGAAGATCTATACATTTCGTTGGCGTTGATCGATTCTACGAACTATGTAGGGTTTTGTCTGAAGAGCTTTCTACTTATATAATAATAATTATAATAAACATCGAATATTTTATTATTGATTACAGGTTTTCATAATTTTTAAATAAATAAGTCAGGTTTGACAAAAAATTGGAAATCCTGGAAAATTTGCCTCCCTTTTTTTACGAACTTTTGGGAAAACGGGTATGTTTGCCACTTTTATTTTCTAACAAAAATGAGGTCGTGTAACTACCAATCCATTGGCAGTTTGTTTTCTTCAAAATAAATATATTTTAGTTTTGAACTACATATTTCGTTTTTTGGTCGTCGGACTCAATTTAGTGAAAGAAATTGGAAAATAATAATTATTTTTTGATTTTTCTCAGGATTGATCGCTACCAAGATATATATATTTTTTTACGTGCACAAGATTCTGCATCTTTTGGTTCCAATCAATGGCAGCTGGTTTTGTTAAATATTACATGGAAAAATTTAAGCATAGTCAAGGATATATTTCTTATAATAGATTTCAATTATTATATTATTATTATTATTATTATTATTATTATAATTATATGAACCTCTCTCTTCTAGATGTAGATTGGTTTCTCGTAGTTCCCTGAAAAATGTATTTTAAAGTCCTACCACGGAGGTTACATTTGTACCAGAATTCAGTAGATAGGTAGGTTCATTAATAACGGTCAAATTACATAAATAAAAACATTTTAAGACTTTAACAAATTTTCTTTACATCTGTCGAGGGATAAAACATAGATCAAACCGTACCAACTAACTCCAACTTTTTTGAAATCTCTGAAATGAATATCAAAAGATTTCAAATAACTCCAAGAATAGTGACGCCTCATTCCATCACTTCTGGCACATTTTTTTGAAAATTTATTAAATAATTCCAAACGATTCCAACACTCTACCAAAAAATTGTAAAAGATTCCAAATGGCTCTAAGTAGTGTCCAACTCCTTGACATTTTTCAACTTATAAGTAAAATACGTACTATACATTTTGTAGTGAAAATATTTCATTATAGATGCGTAAATAAACTTCATCTCTTCTCAATCTTCATAAAGTGGTTTAAATGAATAAAAGTTTCATATTTTTAAATTAATTTCAATAATGTTTAAACATAATAATGCATCCAGTAAGTATTTTTTTGTTCATTTTGATTTCGTTTTTTCTCAGGATTGGCTGAATGGATTTTGATGATTGACCTACCGTTGGACGCAGATTCGGTGACAAAATATATGGGTTTTAGTTTTGATCAGTTTTGGTTTTCAGTTCGTAAATTTGAAAAAACAATTTTCGAAAATAGTCGAAAAATTTGTTTTTTTGATTTTTTGACCTGACGGTCCAAAAAATCCCAACCCCAAAACCTAAATATTTTAATGTCGAATAAATTTTGCGTCTAACGGTACCTCAATCATCAAAATCCGTTTACTCAGTCCTGAGAAAAGTATACCCT
>JAABKK020000003.1:551348-570472 GCA_011634745.2 Catotricha subobsoleta
AGTTCAACTGGATTGCGCGGTGGCTAAAATTTAAAAAAATCGGACCTTAACATTAAAAATAGTCGTTTTAGGTCCAGGCACATCTAAAAATGCTTTTGGAGCTAGAAAATTTTAACCTTTTGGGAAATGAACCTCTTTAATATAAATGTATACAAAATTTCAAAATCATATTTTATTTTTTTTTCAATTCAATTCTTTATTCATTAATTTTTTGTTTTAACATGAGATTTTTGTGAAATACAATTATTGTAATTTTTCAGCAACTAACAATTATTTAGTTTTTCTTTATTATAGTGATAATTTAACAATTATTAACCAATCATATTTTTTGGTTATCTTACTTTTCATACATTTTATTATAAATTCGTTTCATATAAGTACAAATTACGACATCTATTCATAAATACTAACAACTAGTTCAAGTCACATTTTGTTTTACAATATTAAATTATAAAAGTAAAAAATTATGCACATTGACGTTTATTTCTGCTGTCAATACACAGAAAATAGCGATTGTCTTATAAATTTATATTACTAAAGTGAAGACCTGTGTAAAATAAAACCATTAAAAACATTTTTTTAACACTGATCGAACAATCAAAAGTCATATAGAATCATGTTATTTTCATCAAAAATATTTAACTTAACGCGCATTGCAAGTTTACATGCACAAAAATTATCCACAGCCAATATATTATTACGAACAAATAAAGGTTATGACAGTGTTTTGTCTGCATCACTGTACCATCATCAATTGCCGCAAATATTATCAAGAAAATTCTGTACAAAGATAGATAATGATGATGCGACAGCAGTCACAAAGATATATAATGGAAATTTATCAACGCGAATTAGAATGGTTAAAGTATTTTCATGGACAACGTCAATAATTGGTTTAAGTTTGCAGCCAGTAATAATTGAGCAAGGATCAAAAATTGGCGGTACTGCGGTGGTTATTTGCATTTGTGGTTTTGTTGGATTTTTTACATTTATCACACCTTTGCTATTACATTTTATTACGAAAAAATATGTGCTGGAAATTACATATAATGCGGCTAAAAATGAATACACAGCAACCACAATTTCATTTTTTATGTTAAAAAATAAGGTAAATTACATAATTATGATGAGAATTGTTTTCAATTATTTAATTGGCCAAAAAAAAAAAATTATTCAAATTATAGACCACATTTAAAATAGAAGATATTACAATTCCCGAAATTCCTGGCATGTTCACAAGCTTTCATGTTGGCACCAAAAAAACACCATTATTTGTGGACGCTCATGATTTTTCGGACACATCGCATTATTCGAAATTCATGGGATATGATAAACCAATTGATTTTAAAATGAATTTAGCGGATGAATTTGACAATTTAATTAAAGTTGAAGACAAAACACCAGTAAAACCGAAAACCAATTAACTTTGCTAAAATATGTATATATAATAATAATGTAATATAATATTTATCTAAATTATTATATTGCTAAGATTTGTAGTAAATGAGAAATATGACAAAATGAAATTTATGTATTATACCCATTTTTTCCGTATGGTCTGAAAAAACTTTGTCCGTGTTCTTCTAATTTCCTAATCTATCGTTTGCTGGCGCCATCAAATTTCAGACAAGATAAAAACGGTCAATTAATCATAAATTGAAACTTTGTTGAGTGACAAAATCAAATGAAAAACTAAAATTAACTTCGTTAAGCGCACGTTCACGTATTTATAAAAGCTCTTGCAGACAAAATAATTTTATGAATTGCTGTAGCTGAACAATAGCAGTGTTCGCGCTAAGATGATTTTGAGCAAAAAACGTAGACGAGCAGTTTTTTTCCATATATTACTTCCAACTAAATTGGAAATTACTGAAATGGACTTTAACGGAAAATTTCTAATTAGTTACAAAAATAAATATCTAAATGTACAAATGCCTAATTCTCGCTTTTTATTTTATGCATTAATAGTTTTTAAACTCAAAATCATTTATGAAAAATCATCAAGATGATTTTTGAAGATGATTTCTACTTTAATTTGTTGGCTTTATATAAATGGCAAACAGAGATTTAATATTTGTGAATGTGGAATTTATTCCTGATACTAATCAAGCATTTTTCTGTAATAAACCATTTCATTAATTTTCAATTTATTTCGAAGTTATATGAAAAAATCTGATCATCTCTACTTTCTTTGGTCAAAATCATCTTTGCGAACATTGTGCTGAACAGTAATTATAAGTAATTAATTGAACCGTTTACAATATGAGAACTTAAATTTCAATTTGTATTTGATTTTTATTTAAAATAAATATTAAATGAAAAAGGAAATTATATAATTACCTACTAACTAAGGAAAAAAGAAGAATCAGATCTTTAACCTTTACATTCGACCCATTAGTTTATCTGAATTAATAGAATTTATATTTTCGGTCAATATATGCTTCATTTGTGTAAAGAACATTAGGATATATTGGCTGTAGATTGTAGACGAACATTTCTCTCATACAAACTTTTAATGTAAATACGATCCATCGTTTAGAAGTGAAGCCCATTCGTATGGTAATTCTCAAGATAAATTAATTTATGTTGAGAATTTAACATGCGAATTGGTATAACTTCTAAACGGTGAATCGTATAGAGAAGTTTTGCATAACGAAAATGTTTGTCTCTAAAAATTGGTGAAGTTCCTTTTCATGTTATTCTTATGTAGGAGCAACCGTTTAGAAGTTACGCTAATTCTCATAATAAATTCTCACGATATCTTTCTATATGGGATAACGAGCTTAGCAACGACAATGCTCACAGTATTGAAATGAATATGCGCCGTTCATATATTGTGCAACAAGTAAGAAATTTTATTAAAATAATACATATATTTTATTACTAAAAAAATTTTTTTTTTGTTTATCAATTTTTATCGAAAGGATTTTTTGAGCTAAGAAAAAGCACCGAATTGTTTGAACTGTTTTCAAATTTTCTATTATATGTTAATACTGATAAAATAATTAAAAGCTCGAATTAAAGTTAAAATCCAAACTGATAAACGGATGGGTAGAAATTTTTACTCACTTTATTGAACATTTTGTATTATCAAAACTAATAGAATTTGTATTTTGCTTGCCTAGAGCCTAGTACTTCCGCATCCATTAAAGAGAATACTCTAGTTATTGAATAATTTGTAGACTGCAGAGAAATCACAATTGTCAATACCAGGTTCTAAGAGCAATGCTCATTACGAAATACAATTATGATACGACCGTGTCTTGATTTCTATAAATACTTATTTACAAGGATCTCATGATTTACTAAAAAGAAAATTGATTCTGAGCAAAAATATGTTATACATTTTTTAATTCAAGACCATTTCTTATATAAGTAATTTCATTATTTTTTTACAAAATGCAAGGATAATGAATTTCGGACGTCACATTTTCACGATCCCCCTTTTCCCCTTGTCACAAATGGTCACATTTTTTCAGACCCCTCTCCCGCATAAGGCGTGACGTCACTTCCGTTTCACTTTATTTGAGTACAAGCGTGATTAGAAATGAAACGATTTATCGCTAGGTTTATAGTTAATACCATTGCGATAGACTGTCGTACGACAATTTTTTTACATAAGAGTAAAGAAACCAACTTATATTGATGCTCTGTTTACTCCATAGGTAATGTATACTGCGTATAGAAAGGCAGTGGCGGCAGCACTGTCTACGTGATTCAATATAAATTTTGCGTAGTCAATATGTTGACAGAAAAAAGTTGGCTTTTGTACTAAACTCTATATTATGTTTACTTTTGAGGTTATCTAAAACATATAAATCCATATAAATTAGAACAAAAGCCAATTTTTTTCTGTCATGATGTACATGTTGACAACAAAAAGTTGGGTTTTGTACTAAACTTTTACTTTTGAAGGCTTTTGAGGTTATGCAAATAGTACTAAAACATAGAAATCTATATAAATTAGAACAAAAGCCAACTTTTTTCTGTCATGATGTTGATACTGCCTTTTTATACGCAGTATATATTACCTATGGTTTACTCTAATGCGTGGAAAATCTGTCGTACGACCGTCTGTCGCAATGGTATATACTATAGTCTCTATATAAAACATAGTTGGGTCACGAAATCGCCGCCCACCAAAATAAATATATATAATACACGTTCTGTCAAAAATGAGCGCATGTCGTGACCCAACTATGTTTTATATAGAGAATATAGTATAAACCAAGCGTATTGGCGAACTGCATGATCACTAGGTGGGAGTAGTTTCTATGAGTTCCGTTAGAATCCTTTGTTATTTCGTAGTTCAAAAGTTAACCACTAGCGGCGACTCTTTACTTGCAGTTCGCCAATCACAAAACTACTTATTACCTGAAAAGGTTGCAATAATGACGAAAAAAATTTTTTTTTTGTTACTAATATAAAGAAATAATAACAAAGTTAATATCAGGTCAGGATTCTTTGTGGAGAATAAATATGAACATTTTTTTTTTGTAATTTTTGTGTCTAAAACATTAATGGGCGAACTGCAAGTAAAGAGTCCCCGCTAGTGGTTAATTTTTGAACTACGACATAACAAAGGATTCTAACGGCACTCATCATCTTTTTTGGTAGCTTGACAGTTCTCATCATCTTTTTTCACATAGAAACTACTGCCACCTAGTGATCATGCAGTTCGCCAATAAAATATTTAATTAATAAAAAAATAGTATAATCCAATGTGTTTACCTGACTCCCACTTACGTTTAATGTCATGTGTATTAAAAAAAAAGAAAATTAAACGCACACATTCAGCAAAACAGCATTCACCTCGACAACGATTATGTGGTGAATATGGTGGAGTGTTTTAGACATTTGACGTTTAATGGCGGTCATGATTTCTGTATATGACAGAACTAACGACTATATAAACACCGTGCACCACTCAAAAACAGAATTTTTGTGCAAGAACATTTGCCTTGAACACAAGTGTTTAGCCGGTGCTTATAGATTTTTTTTTTAAATCATATTATTATTGTTATTGTGCATTATCATTAACTTTTAAGTTGTGTGTGCGTTCTTCGATTTATTTTCTTTTTTGTTTCTACTAATATTAAACTCGGCATAAAAAATGTCAGTTCGTGGACCAGCTGAAGATCAACTAAATAAATATAAGAAATCCTTGAAGGTCAGTAGATTTACAATAATCACAAATTAGTAGAATATGTTTGAATTAATTGAGTGACGGATAGTATTATTGAATAAATGTGACAATGCATATTTAATATATTGTTATACTTATACGTAACGGTACTTACACAAACTCTGCACCTACTAACTACATACAGAAAATAAGAATTACATAAATAAATAATATATCGTATCTATTTTTTGATTTTAATATTCATGTTAATTCTTACATTAATTCCAATCTAATTGAATGCGTTAATATTTAAATTTGTATTAAAATCAATTTCTATAATATTGAATAAATCTATAAATGGTCGTATAATTTTTTTTTTTTTTATATATTATTACCACCCTCAGGGTGGGTATAACTTTACAACAAGACTGGATAGATTTTGAACTAGTTATTCAATGTTTAGTAGCTTTAAGCCCAGAATATAGATATATAGTTTCAATTATCGACAGTTAACATTAATTGTATAAATCGATGGACGTTTATTTTTTTTTTGGGTTCAATTACAGAGGGTTTATACCGGGTCTGGTAAAGTCTGGTAAAAATAAATTTCGCCGTGTCATAATAAGTCAGAGAATTCTAAAATTTTCAAAATATGATTTGCATACAGTAGCGCGGTGTTTTTTTTCATGGTATTTTGAAAGAATAGTAAGAGTAAAACCAAGGTTGTGTAGTTTTTGTGCGTACTTTCGTAGATTTTGAAAAATTCATATAAAAAAAAGTACGAAACAACGCAGTTCATTTGAATAAAGTTTTATTTAAGTTATAACCGGAATAAGTTTTTACACAAACTAACTATTCTTGCTAAAAGTTACAGAAAAAAAAACAAAAACGAAGGATAGTTGTGTTAGTTGACAGTTTGTTGTAAAATGCGTTGTAAATTTTGTTGTATAACCAATAAAGAATCGTTATTCAATACACAACGAGCATTTACAACGTTAAAATCTTCCAATCAAAAAGCGCTATTTAATACAATGAACAATTTACAACTTACTGTGAATGAACACTAAAACCAGTGAGTAAGTTTGATTTTCTAGTCGCGACTAGAGTTAGAAACTAATTTTTGTTTCAAAATTATCACCCTGAACGTAGCTATAATAGTATATGATTGCTTATCTATCGGTAAATACAGTAATACATAAATAAAAATCGTGTTTTTCTTTCTGTAAATAGTAAGTATTTATAGATTTTTTTTATTTTTTTTATTTTGGATGAATTGCAAATTTTGCTACGCAATTACTAATAATAATTAACAAATCTTTCTAATAGAATTTATTTAATACATATATTTAAAATATTTCTTCATTTATATAAATAATTAGCACAGATTATGAGATTCAATACGAATTATTTTGAATATAGAAAAATATATTCTTAAAAAAAAAAAAAAAAAATCATCATCATCTGTGCAATAAATCCATATAAAATCCCACATATCTTCTTTTACCGTTAGAATAAATTAATATTATAAATCCATTGGCACACACATGTTCTATATTCCGTATTTATAATTGAATGCAATTAAAAAAAAAAAAAAAATAGAGTTAAGTAATGGTATTTTTTGCCTGCCAACCATATAAATATATTCGATTTGTAATATGGAATAATTATAAAAACCATTGGTTGTTTTAATATAAGTAGTAAGAAGACTACGTGAGCTCATCATTTGCAAAACAATCATAAAAAAACAACCATTCAATCGATAAATAATGTTGTATTGTTGTTTTGTATTTCTGTTATATATTAAAATTGCAACAGTAAAAAAGAAGTTAGAAGAGAATTAGGTACAATAAAATGTTTATGATATTTGCTATAGTGGGCTTAAAGGTATATAGAGTAGATGATATACAATTATTCCATTAACAACTCCCATAGCTATTATTATAGGTGTCTGAAAAACTATCGCTGATCCACCGCATATATTGTCAGGTGAAAGTAGTTTGGTCGGTTCGAACAATCACATAGAGAGCACACACGCATATTTTTATTTTAACGGGTTTCCATCGATTTTGTACTCACATTTTAATAACGATAATTTTTATTTTCTTGGTTCAGTTTTTTTTTTTTACTTTATGTTCTGTGTAGGTACCTGTTTTAATCTGCCTCAATTTATAAATAATGTTTGCTTTATTTCAACGTACTTAATATTAATTAACAGATAGATTATATATCAATATACACATACGGTGTCCAGTTTTTATGATATTATTTTTAAGTCAATTATATTATTATTATTATTAGTTATTCAAATTATTTTCAGTTCATTAAGATTATTTATTGCAGATAAACCCACAAATTAATCATTTTATTAGTTTGAGTAGTTATAAATAAATGATAATGATGAACTATGGTAAAAGTAAAAAAGCTATTCGAGAATTCCTGTAGTAAAATGCGTGTTAAAGCCCATATTATGACACGCAGAGGTTATTTACGTAAATTACGCGAATGGGCAAACAATACATCCCAGAACTATCATCAATGACCGTTGATTTTGAACCAAATTCATTTATTGCATGTCCGAAGGGGGGTTTGTGATGTATGAAACAAAAGCTATGTCTGTAAAAATCGATCAGTCATGGAATATTTGTGCGTATCCGTAATACGGTCTTTAGGAGGTCTAGACACCGGCAAACTTCGACAAACTTTTAAAAGAACAGAAGTAGATCGTTTATTTTCTCTTTATTTAATTAAACTTGTATTTAACTACATAAATAATTTAAATAGCTGACAATTTGATGGTCTTCGTTCTCAGAGGCACTACTTTTAGAGCAATTTTATCAATCGACGGTTTAAACTTAGTTTAGCTTGTCGTAATTTATTTTTTAAACTTAATTGAACTTAAGCGACCAATGTTGGCCACTTAAAGTTAAACTCAGTTTCCATTTAACGTTGATTCATAAAATAGCCCTAAGCTTAGCAATAAATCTAATTTTCCTCTAAATCTATTGAAAACGAAAACATTCTGCTCAGCGCTGGTATTAAAAACCATTTCCTTATAAAAGATGTCCGTAATTTGTTGGTATTCATAAACTCTTCTCTCCATTTTTCAACATTTTTATTTATAGGACGTCCGACATCATTTATAATCCCCCTTGTGTTACCGCATATAATTTTAAGTCTACTTTGGTCAAATTTCTGGAAACTTTACCCATCCCACTAGAGGCTAGAAGTTGGACATCTTTTATGAACGTACCCTAAATATTGTTTCGTGAAATAGAACAAATCACTTGTATAACAACAATGATATCTAGATTAAAAAAAAAAAAAAACGAAAGACCATATTCATTATATAAAGCATTGTATACTTAGTAAATTAGCGTTTAAGCTATAAATGCCATTCTAATTTGTATTTCGAAGAATTCATATTGTTACCAAGACAAAACGCACCTTAAAGCATTATTAAATTATTATTAGATTTACATGGATTTGTAATCTATAAATATAAATTCGCTAAATATGATTTCTAAATAATAAATAAAAAAAAAAAAAAAAATGTAAACAAGAAAATATATCGGCTCGGACACGCATTGTTAATACCAAAATTAAAGAAAACAAGGCAATATATGTTACCAGGTACTTACCCAGGGATAAACGTAATGTAATTACTTGTAATGCAATTACGTTATTCATTACATTATGCATTAAATTGTTTCAATTACCATAATATTTTTCGTATAATTTAAAGAATTTAATTCATTACATTAAAAATTACTTTTTTTGTGTAATAAAAGTAGTTAATTAAAATATTTTTCTTCCTATATTTTATTTTTTGGTTAACAAAATTAGATACTTACAGCAAACAATTAAATAATTATTTAAATTGTTTATTATGGCAAATATGTTCTACAGACTTGTTTCACATCCTTTTTATAAACATTTTTTTAAAAATGCATTTACAAGATGTAATTTATAATGCATTACATTATTTCATTACATTAAAAATGTTTCAATTACAATAACATTTTTAAGTAATTGCAATTTTTTTTTTTAATTAATTCTAAATTACGTTTTGTAGTAATTGTAATGTACCTTTTGAATTAAACATTACATTTTTCGTGTAATTTGCCCATCTCTGCAGGTACCTAATTTAAATTTTCATTTAATAACAAGAAACAAGCTGCCAATAGAGTTGGTAGTTGGTAAACGACATCATTTTTGAAAAACATTAAGAGAAAGAAAGGGACAATACCGCCGAAAAAAAATTCTGAGTCTTTTGGTATATCGACCAACAAAATCCGCCCGACCAATCCTGAGATCCAGAATAAAAGTGGTAAAAAAAAGTTTGCCAAACCAATAATTGACTTTTTCAAAAAATTTCAAATTTCTCAAAACCGAAGTAAAAAAAAAAGAAAAAGCGTTGTGATAAAAAATATAGTTGCTTCCATTTTTTAGTACAAAAAAAAAAAAAAACTGTCGAAAGTCTCTATTATGTCTTTGAAAAGGATAGAAATATATTTCAGTAAAATCTACTACCTAAATCAAAATATATTTCTCCAGACGAGAAAATTTTTCTTCTTTTTTTTTCTAATTAATAGATAAACACAAGCGTATTACTAACATGAAATAACTGCGCACTTAAAATGCAATACTCCCTTTTCAATAATTTGTTTAAATCACTTCAATTCAAATAGTTTCATCATAAACTTTTATAAAATACTTCAAGTAATTTCTTATCGAATGTGAACATTTTTCAATATTTTATTGTCCACTGAATGAGAATTATGAATATATTCTATTTCATCACAAATCGTTATTTGTAGAATTTTTGTTTCGTTTAGCCATATGCTTAAATGCGTTATGAAATTCCATGACGACGTATTTCTTTATCTCATATGTATACATTCTGAGCTGGCCACACAATACATTTATACGATTAATAAACACAACAATTTTATATTATTTTTCCATATATATACTAAATACTTATTAATTATACAAATATATATTAATTTCTGCGTCATTTAAGCTTCCATTTCTTTCCATTATTATAAAGTTTTATTCCTTTTTTTTTCTTTTTTTTTTGAAATATTAGAATGTACACAAATTACCAATAAAAATAGAAAATAGTAACAAACCCAAAGTAAACAACAAGACTTATAAAATAAAATAAAAATAAATATAAAGTGTATGACCTTGATGACAGGCACTAATTAGCATTTCCCACCTTTGAAAAATACATGTATACACAGTGGCGAACTGGGTAGGGCCGTAGGGGTATGGCCTCACCAGTAAGTGAGGTGGCGGCCCCATTTTAAATTTATAATTTAAAAAAAAAAGAAAAATTATGGAAAGACGCACAAACGAAGTTCGTCATATCTGACCGGCTCCACAAATATGTCAAAACGTAGGTTGACTAGCAAAAAAATGTCATCAACTCCATCGGGCCCCATCGGAGATCTCCGGTCTTGTTGTATGGCCAGTCCGCACGTATACATAGAATTGAATTGAAATATACAATAAAGCAATTCAATTTAAATAGAATAACGTGATGAATTTTAATTTCTGTTATGTTAACCGGTAAGTAAGTTGATTAAATTCAATGAACAAGCCAACCAAGAAACTTATAGTTTACCTAGATACGATATTTTTTTTTTTTTTGAATTTAAAAGAAAGGGCAAATAGAATTTCGTTGTTTTTAAAAAAAAAAAAAAAAAAATCAACTGAAATTATGTAAATATTTACGAATACCTACATTCACGCGCAACCAACAAAAATTTATTAAACTTTGTTTATAATTTAATATAAAAAATCTGCTTTCTTGTTGTTTTGTTTGTTGATTGTTGTTTCTTTTTCTTTTTTTTTTTCTTTTTTTGTTGAAATGTTCGTTGTTATAATATTAAATGTAAACAAAAACAAGTATTTTCAGTTTTATTATTATTTTAAGAGTATTCGTCAAGCTTAGAATCCGAACTGGATATAACATTTATTTAGACCGGTTCCAGTTGATGAAATGACGAGGTGGCATAAAATGCAACTGAACTCCAATGTTTCAATGTATGTATATATTTTCACAGACAAACTCAACATTTTTTTACTCAACGAATAGAAAAAAAAAAAAATTACAAAACAGATAAGTAGTCAGTTGTAATTTACAAAATGAAAATTAAAAAATTTATTTACTTATTTAACAAAAAAAAAAAAAAAGAAAAGAGAAACAAAATTTTTATAATTTTGAAGGTGAATTTATAATTGATAATTTTATATTTTGTGGTATTTACTACATGATAAATACCAACAACAACAACATTATATTACATAAAATACACAAATTACATAAACGTATTATAGAAACGCAAAATAATGCCCGCAAGAGAAGTTCATTGACATGGCATAGATTTGTTTTCTTCATTTTGTTGTTGTTGTTGTTGTTTTGAAATAAATAAGAATGCATCAGTGGTTCAATATCATTTTTTAATGGATGTTGATCAGTTGTCTTAAACAAAATATAAAAGAAATAAAAATATATTAAACCTGATTTTGGTCACGATTGGTGAATAAATAAAAAAACATTTCTTTAAATGACATTAAAATTGAATTGTATTCAACTGAAACACTTAATGTTATCGATCAAATAGGCTTGAATTTATAAACTGTTCAATATGAATTATACTTTACTTATCTTGTTGAGTTGTCGCATAAATAACAAATTGAATAGAAAATTAGTAAATCCAGCTAATTGAATTAAATAGTTTTAAATATCAAATAAATTATGAACAAATGCCGAAAAAACCAAAAATTTGACAAATGTTAAAATTATATTGTGTGCTTTTTTCAACAAATATTTATAATTATTGTGCGTCAAAAATTAAAAAAGCAAAAAACCAGCCGCGTAAATTAATTTCTAAATTTAGAAAAAAATGATTTGTCACTATATTTTAATAAAAATCTATGTGGTCCAAAAAATCATAAAAAACTAAAAATACACCAGCAATTTTGAAAACTTTTAGAAGCTGAGTTTATTTCACTCTACTACATACTTATTGTCAAATCATATCATATTTTAAATAGTTATGGTTTCAGAAACGGTTTCAGAAATCGTTCTTGAAACCAACCATTTTAGAAACCTTTTTTAAAAATATTTCTGAAATCATTTCTAACCGCCATTTCTGGACTAAATTTAAATGGTTTCAAAATATTTTGAGATGAATTCAGTCCGAATATGGCTTTTAGAAATGATTTCAGAAATATTTTTAAAAAAGGTTTCTAAAATGGTTTCAAGAACGGTTTCAGAAACCGTTTCTGAAACCATATTTTCAAAGTGAAAAATTGAAAATATAATAAGTATATAAATAGTAGTGAAATAAACTCAGCTTCTAAAGCCTTCAAAATTATAGCTGGCAACTTTTAAACTTTTAAATTTTTTTCGACCACCCTAATATATAAATACAGCAACGTAAAAACCTTTACCATTTAAAGTGCATTTAACATTTCGCAGTTTTTCAAATTAAATATGCACAAACTCAAAAAGTATAGTTTTTTTTTTTTTTAACCTTGTTGACATTCTAAATCTAAATTGCATTTGTTTTTTTAACAATTAAATTCGTGATTATAATTCATTCCATTGTCTTTTGGTTTTCTTTTTTTTTGTCATTTTATTCGGTATGGATATAAATAAATATGAATATTTCAATAAAATACCCGACTGAATTTTAATGATATGGACATGAATGTTAAAAGTAGAACTGTTAATTTTAACGTACACATCGAAATTTATTTAACACAAATAAAGAATGGAATCGATTATAAGTAAGTAAGTAGTAAGCACAACTCCGAATGTCTTTTGGATTATAGTTCGGGTATTTTTGTATATTCCTTACCTTATTTGTGTAATGTTCCTCACTTTTTTTTTTTTTGTTTTTTTTTTTGTTTTTAGATATTTTTAGTAAATAATATTTAAATGAATGTATCTCACTTTCGTATCAATTTTTTTTTTCTTTTTTATTTCTAGTTTCCATGCAAAAAAAAATAAAAATAACGCCTAGCAAATAATAAAACGAGATTTCTTTATTTGTTTTTTTAATAGTCAGATGTGTGAATTCCGGTTCATTTATTCACAAACACAACGCTCAATTTCTATAATTAACAACAACTGATAAAAAAAAAAAAAAAAAAACTGATTAAATCATAGGTAAATTAGATCGAGTTAAGATATTTTTCAATATTTCGTGTGTTATGTTTAGATGATTCAATTGATATTTTTGTATTTAATTACAGTTAATAACGAGCTAATGCTTTTGCAAGAATATTAAAAGTTTATCCAAAATATTTTGTTTGATTTTATTGCTCTATTATTTCAAATGTTTTTTTTTTTTTGTTTTTTTTTCCATTATTATTTTAAATCAATTTTTAATCGCTTTGGCTTAGTTTTTATTGATAAACGTAACAATTATCAAAAATGTTGCAATCGATTGGGTGCCAGGCACAACATTTAATCTATCCGCTTGTCTGTCACTAAGCGAAGTTCAAAAATCAATTTTCACCATTATATTGCTTTTTTTTATATTTGAAATTCGATAATAAGATTCGACGATAATTACATTTGCCAATAGAATCTACAATTTGCATGTGTTTTAAATTTTTGTGATATTAAAATAAACACAATTTTATCTCATTTTATTTTTGTGATATTTTTCTATTTTTGAAATGAATTTTGTATGCGATTTGGAGATATGACAAAAAAACAATATTCTAATTGTTATTCGAAAAAAAAATATTTTGCTCTTTTTTTTTTGTTGTAAGTAGTGCCAAAGTCATGAACATGAACAATGCAATAAAAGATATTTTTAATTTTTTGAAATTATTTATTTATTTATTTTTTTTTTTGGGCATTTTACCCAAATTTGAAAGTTATGCTTTTCTAAGTAAAACCGCTGATATATTAGTTTTCTCTCACATTACAGTCATTTAAAACCGCAATGATAGGAATATTAATTTTTATGATAAAGAAACAAAATCAGTTTCCGTTGAAAATGTTTTGTGAAATATTTGCTATGATTTCAATTTCAATTTAAAGAAAAAAAAACAAAAAACCTAAAACTATGGATTATGTCCAAGAACATTAAGTTAATTTACTTACCGCATTTTTTTCTTTTCAAATGCTTTTTTTTTAAAAAAAAAAAAAAAAAAAATTTAATAAAAAAAATATGCGGTTGTTTTCCATCACTATAAAAGAATATTACAGCAAACAAAAAAATAAATTATGTCTTTTTTTTATCTGAAAAAGGTTTTATTTTCGTTTCCATATAATAAAATAAGAATTATCATTTATAAATTCAACATACGCAGATAATGTTGTATTAGTATTTATTATTTACAATGACCTCAACTTCTATTATCATTCTATGATTGTTTAGCATCGCATTAAAATACACAAATATTCAAATAGAATAAATATTGATAAGTATGACATTTTGCATAAGCAATTGCCAACCCCGTCCAAATTTGGTTGCGATGAGTAAATAATAATCTTATAATTAACTATATGTGTGTAATAAGTACTTACATTGTAATATAATTTAATTCAATTTAATTATACTTAATTTAAAAAGGCATTTTTTGGGTGCCATAAATTATCTCCCACCGCATTAACCCCCAGTTTTGTAATAACTTCTAAACGGGGGGTCCTACAGAAAAGTTATACATTACCGACTCCAACTTATTTTTGGATACGCATCCAATGGTACCCTATTTGCCCCCCTTCGACACCCTCACAATATTGTTTAGTGTGATTTTTTATAGAAGAGGTAGATCAAAGGGGAGCCCTAGCGAGGGAATTGGGGGTACCATTGGATGCGTCTCCAAAAATAAGTTGGGGTCATTCATGGATAACTTTTCTGTAGGACCCTACCCGTTTAGAAGTTATTACAAAAGTGGGGGTTAATGCAGTGGGGGATAATTCCGGACACCATTTTTTGAACTGCTCAAAATTTAATTTTTGAGAGGAAAACATTAGGCGCAAGGTAAACAATAACCAACGAAATAAATTTTATTTAAAATTAAATCAAGAGTTTTTTTTTTTTTTTTTTTTAAATTCAATAAACGTTTCATTCAAGACAATTTGTAAATTCAACAATTCTCTGAACACATAATTGCTTTTTATCTTTATCAAATATTACATTTTGTGTATTAAAAAGTTGTTACCTCATCCCAACTTTACACGCAACAATAAATTGTAAATTATTGATTTATGATTAGATTAGATTAAAAACAATAGAAATTAGTCAGAAATATTTATGCTTTTATTAAAATAATTTTGTGTACCAACATAATCATCAAACACGATGATTACATTATTTTACAGGAGCGATAATATTTTTTTATAATTTTGAATTTCGATTTTAGTTTTAGATAGATAATTTATGTGTGCTTTTACAGTTAGCTATGTGAAAAAATTCATAAATAAATACTTATCTCCATTTCGTTGTTTTCTGATGTGCCAGCAATTAATTAGTATATTGAATTTGAAGAGAGTGGTAAACATAGGTATTTTTTTAAACCATTAAGATAGTCAATAATTTGTATGTTTTTATCTATTCGGATCTATTCTGTGACCATCAGGGGGTCATCAGTTTAATGTAAATTCAAAATTTATTTACAATTTATGTAATAAATATCATGCCCTGAAGAGAAACTCATTTAAAGAATCTAAAAAAAAAAAAACCTCTATAGAAATCAAACAAATCACAATTTAAATAAAAAAATATTTATAATTTGTACAGATAAACGCATTTAGAATTGCAATTTAATAATTTAATCAAATAAAATTAAGTAAAATATCAAAAAAAAAAAAAAAAAGGAGAAAAACGAAATAAAATTCAAGTGAAGCAAATTAAATGAGTGAATTATTGTTATTTTAACCATAAAAAGTACGTAGTTCGATGTAGGTAATAATAATATACAATGTTAGAATTACTTCGTATCTCTTTAATACACACGATAAGATAAGATTGGTGTTTATTTTTACATCAAGCTTGTTGTTGTTGAACATTTGATTCCGTTAGCTCAGTACATTTTTTGTTTTTTTTTTTTATGTATTATCTGTTTACTTACTTTTCTTTATATATATAATATGGAATTAAAATATCTGAATGTAAAATAGATAGAAAATACAAATAATTTCTTCCTTCGATTAATTAACACTAACATTAAAGTACTTTTGTTTTTTGTTTTTTGTTTTTTTTGTTCATTTCGTAATATGCAAATTCTTATTTATTTATTTATTCTTTCTATTTTGCAGGATGAATCCACTGTGACAACAGCAACTGGTTGTCCAATTGGTATTAAAGATGCTACTTTAACAGTTGGAAAACGTGGTCCCGTTCTATTGCAAGATGTAAATTTCCTTGATGAAATGTCACACTTTGATCGGGAACGCATTCCAGAGCGTGTCGTTCATGCAAAGGGTGCTGGTGCATTTGGTTATTTTGAAGTAACAAATCCGGAAATTAAGAAATATACGGCTGCAAAAGTTTTTGAATCAGTTGGAAAACGTACACCCATCGCAGTACGTTTCTCAACTGTTGGTGGTGAAAGTGGTTCAGCCGATACTGCTAGAGATCCACGTGGTTTTGCTCTTAAATTTTATACAGAAGATGGTATTTGGGATTTGGTTGGCAACAATACACCCATTTTCTTCATTCGTGATCCAATTCTGTTCCCAAGCTTTATTCATACACAAAAACGGAATCCAGCTACCCATTTAAAAGATCCAGATATGTTCTGGGATTTTATTTCATTGCGTCCAGAAACAACTCATCAAGTGTTATTCTTGTTTTCGGACCGTGGCACTCCAGATGGTTATCGTCATATGAACGGTTATGGATCGCATACATTTAAACTTGTGAACGATAAACAAGAGGCACACTACTGCAAGTTCCATTTTAAAACTGATCAAAAAATTAAGAATTTAGATACAAAGCGTGCTGGTGAACTAGCAGCAACTGATCCAGATTATAGCATTCGTGATTTATACAATGCTATTGCTAAGGGACAATTCCCGAGTTGGTCATGTCATATTCAAATCATGACCTATGCTCAAGCTGAAAAGTTCCACTTCAACCCATTTGATGTCACTAAAGTTTGGCCACAGTCTGAGTATCCACTTATTCCTGTGGGCAAACTTGTTTTGGACCGTAATCCAAATAATTACTTTGCTGAAGTGGAACAAATTGCTTTCAGTCCAGCTAATTTGGTACCTGGAATTGAACCATCTCCCGACAAAATGTTGCAAGGTAAAAAAAACAAAAAAAAAAACGTTCTTTTTCTGACTTCAGACGTTCATTGTTTTATAATCGATTAACTTAATTTAATTATTTTATTTTCAGGTCGATTATTCTCATATTCAGATACCCATCGCCATCGATTAGGACCAAATCATTTACAATTACCTGTTAATTGTCCATATCGTGTGGCTACTAAAAATTACCAACGTGATGGTGCTATGTGTTTCACAGACAATCAAGGTGGTGCACCCAACTATTTCCCAAATTCATTTGGCGGACCAAAGGAAGATAATCGTGCATCGAAACTTAGTACACCAGAAACTGTTACGGGTGATGTTTATCGTGTAAGCAGCGGTGACCTAGAAGATAATTTTGCTCAAGCATCTGTATTTTACAATAAAGTACTTACGGCTGAACAAAAAACACGTTTAATTGCTAATATTTCTGGTCATTTGTGCGATGCATCTGGTTTTATACAAGAACGTGCTGTAAAGAATTTCTCACAAGTGAGCAGTGACTTGGGTAGTCGAATTGCTGAAAGTATTAAACTTAAGAGCTCAGCTAATTTATAAATTGCGCACAATATTGCATAACAAAGAATGTTTTTAAAATATATTTTTATGTTTAAATAATAATTATATTATACATTATGTTTCTATAAATGGATTGCACTTTTTTGGGATTTTTTTCATTCTTATTAATTTTAATTGTTTGTTTTTATAACTTCTTTATATATTACTATATTTTCATTATTCTGAATAAATTCATTCCTATTAAATTAACGATGTATGGTCTTATTTTTTTTTTTTATATTGGAAGTATTTGAATTTATGATAGATTTCCTATTCCATGTAATGAAATATAATAGAACAGAAATCTTTAATAGAGTCGATACGGAAAAAGTTTGTTGTCGAATTTGTTGCTGTTATAAAGCCGTTAAAATTTCAATGAACATTAGGCTACCAACATTTGAACGTAACAGAAAATATATGTAAGAATTTAATTGAAATTATTATATTTTTGTTATTATTCATATTTTGTTTTAGGTTAGATCTCGAAAATGATATAACTTTGAATTGGGGGGTCGCACAGAAAATTGACCCATTATTGAGCCCCATTTTTTTATGAAATGAATCTTATTCCCATACATCGTATTCCTCTCTGACCACTAACAAAAAAGTTTTGATGTATATTTTTTAAGTGTAGATTTTTTGCATTAAAACTTTCTTGTTAGAGAGGTCAGAGTATGATGGATGGAAAAAAGATTCATCTCATAAAAAAAAAAATGGGGGTCACAATAATGGATCAATTTTCTGTGAGACCCCCCATTTCACAATTAAATCATTTTCGAGAGGTTTACCTGTGTAATCTACCCGGGGTAATGGAGAAAGGGTGATTTTCATATCTACGCAAAAATGATATTCGATTTCATTAAATTAAAACCATATCCGAAAATCACAGGCGCCATAATATGATTTTAGTTTAAAATTTAATTCTGAACCTTCGAAAATAATTTATCTTGTATATCAACTTTACCATCCATTAAATAAGAAATTATCGAGAAAGTAAATCAGCGAATATATTTGTAATAATGAGTGGTATTCAAAATATAAATCGTGTGTAATAGGCAGTTTGGGCAAAATTACGTGAACGTAGGAATTGGTGTGAGAAATGACGTAGCGTGAAAATTTGTATGCAATTTTAACTCTCACGTCATTTTT
>JAABKK020000003.1:587915-617295 GCA_011634745.2 Catotricha subobsoleta
GCTCCCAAAATACACGAGCTAAAAGGTGTATCTTTACATACCTGCAAGGGATTTTCATAATTTTGAACCATCTCCAAGAAAAATCAGGTACCGGAACCGCGTTATAAGTATATAACACTCTTAATAAGACTGAAAGCTATATTAAAATATTGGCGCGACAATATTTTCCTTTCAGTAATTTCTTATATTTTATATATTGATACTTTATACAAATAAAATGATAAGCAATAATTTTATGTTATCGGATTAGAGTAGCAAGAATATAATTATGAAAAATAAACAAGAAAATATATGAATGTGTATAATGTATATATTAGGGTGGCGATTTTTTTTTATTCAATTTTTTCAGATCCAATGTATTTTTTAAAATTCCCGGCCGGAAAAATTAACACGAACAAAATTACAGCTCGATTGCAGTCGGAGAAGCTGTGCCCGCAGATCAATTTTACTACAAATGTTCAAAGTTGAGCTCATTTGATCAACTAAATACTATATAAGATGCTTATAAATAAATAAAATGTTCATGATGTAAATTACAGCTCGCTCAATCACTAAAATGGTCATTATCTTCCATATAATAGTTGATCATTTTTAAACTTTGGAGAGCCTAATAATTCATTTAACAAACAAAAAAAAATGTATTAGTTTTTATTTGCTGGTTCTTCAGCAAATTTAATGTAAACAACTAAAAATTAAAAAAAGAAATTTGAGTTTAACTTTAAAAAATCTTGACTTCTGAACGGATATACACCGCGATAAACTTTTATAGTAATCTTCTTGGGTCTTAAAGTAAGTGACTAAAAAGAAAACTCTTAATATTTATTAATGATAACTTTTAAAGAGCTTTTTATCAATACATGTTTACGTGTTCATTATCACATTTTCATCAAAATTGATTTGCGTGCACCACTTTTTGAACTGCAATCGAGCTGTAATTTTGCATTCGTTAATTTTTTCGACCGAGCATTGTAAAAAAATACATTATGCATGCATCTGAATAAATTGAAATTGATAAAAAAAATAATTGTCACCCTAATAAATACTTACGAGAATATTAATTTCATGATCCAATTTGCAAGAAAACCAAAACATTGCATCAGTTTGTTTACTTTTCTTTTCTATTCTCCATCGAACAATAAAGATTATATATTACTTTTCCGTTATTAATGAAAATTCTATGAAATTGATTAATAATAATTTTTATTGGATTTATAATGAAAGTATTATTCAGAATCATAACATCATCATATCAACGGGTGGTGTATAATCGTTATTTAGAGAATATTTGTATAATGAATATTAACCTGAAATTGAAAAGATTTGTACTTATTTCCATAACTTAATTTTATTATTAATATCGAAACATTTTTTTTTGAATAAATTACTTTTTTTTTAGTATTGTATCTAGTATGTTCGATTGCATAGGAACATCATATGTAAACAAAAACATATTTACAAAAATAAAAAGAAATAAAATTTTCCTTAGAAAAAAATTAGCTAACAGGATTTCTAAGCTGATTGTTTTCTTATGAAGCAGTTTGATCTATTTAGGATTAATATGGGCAATACAAAGAGTGTTCCTAATAATATCCACAACAGTTTTTAAAAGCTCTTCTTTTTCCTATTTTCTTAGAAAAGTGGCATATATAAAAATATATGAATTATTAGGGTGCCCGGGTATTCCTAAGACACAATATTCTTTAAGTATTGACTACAGATGGTTTAAACGGTTGCTTTTCGGGAAAGAGATTTTTTTTAAAATAATTCCAATTCGATATCGCTTAGAGTTTGCTATTAATCTATTTTAAGAAAACTTTAAAGAAATTGTGTATGAGTTTCGTTAAATTACTATAGATTAATAGATAAATAAATATTAAGTATTGTGTTCAGAAATTACCAAAAGGCTTAGAAGAATGTGTAATTGAAATATCATAAACTCTAGATATGAATTAACTTTACACTCGCGTACAAGAAGTTTGTCTTTTAAGTATCTCGTGGAAAAAAAATTATCTTTCAAATGTCGCGCAACATATTTAGAAAAAGAAATTAAAATAAAATGCACACTCATAATGGTGAACACCATAATATGATATATATATATATATATATTACTTGTTATTAGAAACATATCAGGAGCATATTTCAAGAACAATTTGAAGTTATCTCATAAGATATGTGTACACAAATGAAAGTAATTAAAAATAATCAAAAAAGGAAAAACAAATGTGTTAGGTACCTAGTTAGACTTAAAACTTCACATAGATTACCAAATACATAAGTAAACATTAAATACACAATCTATACCCAATAGACATGGGGTCATTCCATTGGCATTCCTATGGAATTCTTTCAAAAGAATAACAAGAATTCTTTTGGAATGCTTTTGGAATTTCCGTGGAACGCTTTTGCCCATCCTCAGGCGTTCCACTGGAATTCCTGCAAAAGAATTCCAAAGGAATTCCAATTTCATTCTTTTTTTCGGAACCCATTTTGGCTACAAATGTCAATATTTTTTAAAGTGCGTTTAATAATGCAAATGAGAAAGTTTAATGATATTTGCATATTATTTATAAAAGAATGAAGAAAATGGTTGAGTGACATGTTGTTATTATAATAAATATTTTATTTTGTAAATATTGCTACTAAATAATTGTTTCAAGCGCAAAGGCTTGATTAAAAAACAAAACGAATAACATTTTCATCGCTAAAATTAAAAACTGTAGTACAAAAGTTACAACGCCCACCCAAAAAAAAGCTTATTTATTATATTTTTAAATATTTATTACACGAAATTTATATAAAAATTGAAAAAAAAAATAAAAAAAACATGGACGACGATAAATAAATTTGTTTAAATGACGCCATGACAGAATTTTTGTTAGTGACATTCCGATTACATTCCGATTTGGAAATGTAATTGGAATATTCCTAAAAAAGAGTCACTTTGGAATGAAAATGTATTATTCCTAAAAAAGAATTCTTTTGGAATTACAATGGAACCACAATATGGAATTCCAAAGTAATTCTTTTTCTGGAATACAATTGGAATTCTTTATTTGGAATGAAAAAGGAATATTCCTAAAAAAGAATTACTTTGGAATGCCATTGGAATGAAGCATGTGACATTCCATTTTGATTCTTTTTTTGGTATTCCATAGAAATTCTTTATTCGGAATGATAATGGAATATTCCTAAAAAAGAATTCTTTTGGAATACTTTTGGAATCCAATTTCATGACATTCCTTTTTCATTCCAAACTGGGAATTACAATGGAATTCTTATTTCAGAATGAAAATGGATTCTTGTGAAAGCATTCCAAATGTATTCCAAAAGAATTTTTTTTAGGAATATTCCTAAAAAAGAATTCTTTTGGAATACTTTTGGAATCATTCCCAAAAAGGAATAAAATTGGATTCCCATTTTGTCTATTGGGATATTATCTATATTAAAATCAATATTACGAAAGAAAGTGGTAATCAGTAATATAATATACGTATGCACCCCTAGAACATACATTGAGACTACTTTTAATAAAATAAGTTGCCAATGGATTGGTAAATTACTTCATTTTTATTAGGGATGTCACCAAAATACGTAAAATTTTATTTTCTTAAAAATATATATAATTCTAAGAAAAACATTTTTTTTTTGTATCTTCCACCACTAAATCGGATTCCTAGAACCAATGAACATCCAAATCGAATCTTAAACTTATGTGCTTTATCGAGCACCAGATTTTGCGTCTTCTGGTATATGGATCACCAGTATCAGATTACTGAAACCTGAGACCCAACCAATACCAATACTTGTTTTTTTCAAAACTATATTAAAATTGTTTTGCTAATAAAAAGATTATTTTATTAAATTTTATCATTACATTACAAAGAAGAACAAATAAATTAAAGTAAAATAATAACAATATTATAAAAGATATAATAAGTAAAAAAAAAAAAATGTTTAAAACAAAAAAAAAATTGATCCCTGAATCAAAATTCAATTTTATAACGCGTATTTTCTAATATTTTTTTTTTTTAAATCGTTCTGGGAAACGACTTCAAATAAGAATTTTAATTATTACAATTATTTTTTTCGATGGTCAAAAATGTCTCATTCAAATTCCGGTCACTCTAATGTATTATTTTTGTTTCTGTATTTATGATAAATGTTAAAATTGGTTATATGCCCTTATGAAGGTTAAAATATCAAAAAGCAGGAGAACAAGAATTCTAATAAAAACAGAACAAGAGAATTAATCTTGTTGCCTGGAATATTTAGTACTATACAAATCAAGGTTGTTTGAAAAAAAGATTATACAAAAAAATGAAGAAGAAGTTTATTATTATTATTATTATTATTATTTTATTATTATAACATGATGGTAATCGCATTAAGAACATTAGCTCCAATTAAAATTCAATAACATTTTGTAATTAGTATTAAGTAATTTAAGCATTATAAGAAAATATTGTAAAATCGAATTAAATTAGAATTAGATTTAGCTTATAACAAAATAATACAATCAGAATTAAATAATTTTTATTTTCAAACTCTTTTTTTTCACATTAGCAAAAACACTATAACAATTTATAGATTAGTCTATTTTCATTTAAAAAAAAAAAGAAGGAAAAAATAAATATGACTCAGCACAGCACTGATATTGTTAGGAATATGAAGATAATATCGATATGGCAAATAAAGAAAAACACGTACATTCTATTTTTATGACATATGTTTGGAATAATATGTGTAGTCGGTAGCAAATTGAGAAACAAAATAACCATAAATAGATTTTTAATATTTCTGTTGCCATAAATAGAGTAAATAATATACTTGCATAAAATAATTTTTATTATTATAGAACCAATAAAATATATGCATAAAAAAAAACCATTTTGCATTGGAAGAAACTTTGTAATAGAATGACAAAATCATATTCTACGCATATGGGGGGATCATCTTATAAGCTGTTTTTCAAACAAACGTTTTCTTACCTTGTACCGTGAGGCTTGTAATATATTAAAACGTGTGCTTGTGCCTGATAGACATTAAATAAATTCCTAAAATAAAAAAATGTTATTTAGAATTATCTTATAAACGGAATGGATTCAAATTTATATTTTACTTGAAATCAATTAAAGTCCAATATTTTTTTTTGTGCTTTCTTCTTTTTACTTAATTATTGACAAAAAAGTCTTTCGTAATTATTTTTTTTTTACTACTTTTTGTTTTTCGAACCGACCCCTATTTAGGGTTGCTGTAGTGCAAATTTTCAATTAATACTCTAAGTATTTAGTGAAGACAAAAATTCAAAAAAGTTAATAAATAAGGAAATAAAAATCAAAAATCAATAAAATGTAAATATCGATTTAAACATATTTTCGTACTGAATTTTTTATAATAACTTAAATATGAATATCAAAACATTTTTAAGCCTATTAGTTACCTAAAGTTCCAACGTGAATACGATAATTATTTGAGCAAGATGGGTGTAGCGTGTAACGGTGTAAACATAGATGCACACGTTTTTGTTTTCAGGGAGGGGTAAATTTGAAAAAGTAAGATATCGTAAATTTTTTCCCATCAATGATTACAAAACCGTCTCAAAAATAAAGTTGAGAGCAAAAAAAAGGGCATTCAATCTTCAAACAATCACCGACGATTGCAAAACCGCCTCAACAAAAAAGGCCTAATCCTAGCCGACTTTTGTAAAAGTGAAACCTTTCAAATTCTTCCAAAACACCGCTGTATGCAATATGCAAATCGTATTTTGGAAATCGACGTACGGTAATTTTTTCAAACCTACAAAAGATACTATTTTTGGCAAAATCGACATAGGTAACCCCTCCCTCAAAAAAAATACAAAAATAAGTTATTAATTAAAATAAAATAAAATAAATTGATTACTTACGTTGCATTGAGTTAATTACAAATATATTGTAGTACACCTCGACCATAAATTCGGTGCAAAAGCCGAAGTATATATCTAGTTAAAGTATGTTGTTGTTGTAACAACAACAATTTGTATGGTTAAAGCTACTTCGGCTAACTTTGTTTTGCATCTAATTTATGGTTGAGATGTAAATCTAGATATTCTAATTACAAACATCCGCTACTTATATCCCGTCTCGATATATTAAATTTTAAAAATTGGAATTAAAAATATTAAATTGAAAGTTTTCGCTCGGAATCACTGTAGTTATATAAAATAAATAAATTAAAAGTCCGGTGGTTGGAAAAGTTGCGCTTGGGTGTCACTAGCTTAAAATATGTCTTCAGAAATAAACTTTAAAAATTGTATCTCTGAATTATTAAAATGTTCGACTAAAATATTAAAATGTGTCTCTATAGTATTAAAAATATATTTTAGTCGATCAGAGAACTGTAATACTTTTTTCCATGAATATGGTAGCCCTAACAAAGTTACATTATTTACTGATGACGAAAATGGAAAATAGTTGATAAATTAAAAAAATAAAAGTCAAAAATATAAAAGAAAACTTTAAGGTTTTTTTATTTATTTTTCCTTATTATTAAACTAAACATTTCATTTTAAAATTATCAGCTGTTTAAAATTCCAAAAAGGTATAATCTCACAAAAATAGTATAAACTATAAAATATGTGACAAGGAAATTTCTATTGAATAAAAACAAATCTAATCTAATCAAAGAAATATATATAAATTAATATGTAATAGAATATAGAAGTTATGGTTTCAGCAATAATTCAGGTATTTCTATTAAGAGAAATATCTTACGAAATGAAGGAAAAATGAGAACAGTGTAATACTTTAATTTGAAATTTCAATAACAAGGAGACATTTCACAGATAAGATTAGATGTCAAAACGTTTGATTAACAATCTTCTGAAAATTACGATATTTTAATAATATCAAAGAACTATGTTTTATATAAATATTATGGAATGAAGTCTTTTCAAATCTAAATTATAATACTATAATTCTATAATGAACTATGATTTGCTTGACCATTAACAATGATCAATTTCTATTCAGTAAATATTATTGTGACCTTGACAGCAGTACTATCTCTGCTAAAAGAAATATGAAAGATTTTTTGTGCCTTTTATTTCAAGTTCAAAACGAAAGAATCAGCATATAATTTACGTCCAATTGCGTACTTAATTGCATTGATTGACGTAATAATATATATCTGAGATCATTATCACAGTTAAATTTTTCAATTTATTTACTTATTTTTAATATGTATAACCAGCACTCGTACTAAGCTGTACGCTATAACTACTAAACTATATACATACTAGTTATCAATTTTATATAATCATTTGATAACGTCAATTCATTTGTTTTTATTTTATATTTATATTATATAAAATCCAATTATGCCCATAATTAACAGACGATGTAAAAAATTAAGAGAATGAAATGCATGAGTGCGAGCAGGATAAAACATATAAAAACTTAATGTGTGAAGAGCTTATCACTCATCAGTCTCTCGAAATTTTGTAATGTCTGTATAGTAGAGGGTGGAGCGAAAATCACTTTTTTCGAATTTCGTTTTGGTACTATGCGGAAAAGTTGCCTAGTATGTACTTCCTGAGCAGATTTTTTTTTAAATATCTCATATTGTGCAATTGAACTGAACAAAAAAAGTTACAGGTATTTTATTAAATTTTTCATCGAATAGTTGTTCTTAACTGAATAGCACAGGGACCTGCAAATATGAGATATTTATATCATAATTGATTTTTTCATTTATTGTGATCGAAAAAGCATTTTTAAATTTAAATTTCGCATCCCCCATAAATCTCCCCAAGGGGAATTTTCTTTTTAGTTTTGATTTGGCGAGGGTGAAGACCTTCAAGCATCCCAATAAAAAAATCTGCTCAGAAATGGTTTTGTCACCAATTATACCACAATACATCACATTAATAATTTTTAAATAATAATTTTAATATTTTTGAATAAAACTCGCACGGCACCCTGATAATAGGTAACTATAGAGAAACAGAGAGAACAGTTATCACATAAATAATGTCTCGGCCTCGTTTCTATACTTTTTTTGGTGGGCGGGTAATTTCATGGCCCAACTATGATTATATAGTTGGGTTAGGAGCATACATGCTCTTGCATTTCGGTTTCCCCCTAGAAAACGAGAAAGGGGAGTAAACCTCCGCGTCGTGTCCATAAATGGTTGGGAGTAAAGATGACAAACAATAAAGATCTTCCACATTTTATATACCGACAGGTTTCCCGGGAGTTTATAATGTAATGTTCGTTAAAAAAGCAAAAATATTTGTGCCACTCAAAAACTTTCTCTTTAAAATTTGAAATAAAGTGGAAGCAAAATTTATATGGTGCTTTTAGCTGGGCTTACGTTTGATTATATCATTATCAAGAAGCAACTCAAAAAGCACTCTAAATAATTTAACAACAATTAGCTTGTATATAAGAATCTGTAATTATTATAATATAATTTATTGTTGACCGCAACTTTTTCAAACAATAGCATGTGTGAAATTTATGACGGCGTATATTTTTTGTTTCATGTACTTTATTAAACATAATGAAACTGTTTTTTTTTTTTTTTCAGTAAAGCTCAAAAATGTATAAATTATAAGCTCGTAAAGCAATTAACAAGCTATCGAACCAGCAATATTCGGTAGGCCGTACAATCAATTAAATTATACATAAAATGAATTATTTAATGTTTTCAGCGTTTAACCATTTGCTGAGTGTAAAATGTGATGGAACATTTTAATTTATTTCATTTTGTATGTAAATTTGTAGTATTCAATAAATATTTGTAATTGTACAATGTACATATTTATAAATAAATGGCATATCAATGGTAAGTATAATATTGTTTCAATAAATAAAACATTTTTAATATTGCTTTAATGAGGTTTACATATTTTGTCCTTGCAGAACATTTTGTTATATGTAATATGAATTAATTGGGTCAAACTTCGGTTTGGAGATTTGAATATGTCAAGGTTACATGCATATTGCATATTAATAACATTATTATTGTTATTATTTATTTATGATTGTGATAATGTGTTAACATATATAATATATATAAATGCTGAACATAAACCCAATTATATTATAAATATTAAATATGTAGAACAATTTTCATACAACAATTTTATTAAATATTTCCAAAAACAGTTCAATCCGTTGTTAATTATCACTTGATTCATCTTTTATTGAATTGTCTAATGGCCCGATTCCCAGTAATACCAGTATAGTATATTATTTATTTAAATTCATATTACAATTTTCATTTAGATATTGTTTCAAATTCCATCTAAATAATCACTTGAGCTACAATCTTTTAATACTTGAGTAAACTTATTCCACAAATCATTTCCAAGAACTTGTATTGCAATTACATCACGCATCTTATTTTATTTCTTTTTTGTCATTTGTCCAATGAACGTAACTTCGAGTACGAGGTTTATAACAAAAATATGATTTAAATATTCAGGTTTCTCAGTACAATATATAATACAAATAAGTCAGATATTATCAATAAAATATCTTTTCAGAACAGGTTTTAAACTAATGAAAGAACTTTATTTAGAGCTCGCCCTTAAAATATCTAAAAAAAAAATAAAAAAAAATATTACATATCTTGCGCTGTGCGGTCTAATATAGTTAGTTATTTATATGCTATGGACCTTAAGAAAAAAACTTGATTCTATGAAACTTATTTATTTTTATGATCAATTTTCAATTTATTTGAATATTACTTGGTTTTGAAAACTGAAACACACAAGCAATTAATAGGTAAATAAATAAATAAATATATAATTCGGACTAAAATTTCTTTTTGCTTCTTTTTTAAAATATATGTAATAAAATAAACAAAGTTTTACAATTATGATTTCTTTTTATTTTTGTTATTGGCTTTATTATTTGCGCAAACAAAAAGTTTCTGGAGGGATTTTTTTTTTGTACATATTTTTTTATTTGGTTTTTAATTAAGCAATTATTTGTAGAAATATGATATTGGATAAACAAAAAGAAAATTACAATTGCAATTAAGTTTAATCATAATTTATTTTTTGATTAAAAATCACTGTGAAATTAATATTTGTAACTACAAAAATGAAGCAGTGTACGAATTAATTATCAGCATAATGTGTTAAACATTTTTAAAAATTTACGACTGGACAAAAAACAAACACACACGCATACAATTTACGGAGGAGGTCTTTAACCAGTAAATATGTAGATTGTAGATACTACAGCATCGTTTCATTGTGTAAAAAATTAACTAATAGTTGTCAACATAAACCATTCTGCTTTTCCTGTAATAAAAACATTGTTTTTAATCATCTAGAGCTACTACGAGTATATATAGTATGCTACTGTGCTACTGTGTATATATTAGCTATATCTGTTTTGTATTTATCTAATAAAATTTAATCAATGATATTTACAATTTAGCTGCTATCTTTCTGAATACTGCTTTTATTTTACATATTGCTGATTTTTTACTTCATTTTTGAAGAAAATGAAGTATAGGTACCGTGATTTTGATCGGATCGGATTTTGATGGTTGACCTACCCTTGGACGCAAAATGTCGTCAAAATATATAGGTTTTGATGTTTTTTGGTTTTCAGTTTGAAATATTTTGATGTCGACTTATTTCTGCGTTTAACGGTGGGTCAATCATCGAAATCTGCACACTCCTGACAAAAATCAACATGACTTTCCTTTTCATATAAATATACTATTTTTACTTCATTTTTGGAAAAAATGTAGTATAGGGATCGTGATTTTTTTTTTTTTTTAAATTTTCTTTTGGCTTTTTCTCAGGATTGGCTGGACGGATTTTGATGATTGACTTACCATTGGACACATAATCGAAAATGGTCGTTATTTTTGATTTTACGACCCGACGGTCTAAAAAATTCTAGACCAAAGCCTATATATTTTGATATCGACTAAATTCTGCATCTAACGGTGGCTCCATCATCAAAACTCGTCCACTCAGTCTTGAGAAAAGTGTACCTTGAAAATGATTATTTTTTTTTTGTATGACATCCCTCTTCAAAAACATATATTTTTTTAAGGCACGCTCATTCCGCATTCAACGGTGGGTGGAACATTTTTGTCCGTTCACCCAGTCCAGAGAAAAATAAAAATGAAATGTTTTTTTTTTATTTGGCTTTTTCTCAGGATTGGCTGGACGGAATTTAATGATTGTTGTGATTTTTTCTTTAATTTACGACCCAAAAATCCAAAAGAAGACCAAAACCTATATATTTTTGTCAATCATTAAAATCCGTAAACTCAGTCCGAAGAAAAATTGACATGAACATAAGTAGTTTTATTTCATATATAAATATATATATATATATATATTTTTAACGCTTAATCAATGAGAAAAACGAGCAAAACGATAATTAATTGAAAGATAAAATAATGCTACGGATTATTATTTTTCTTTGCTTATGAAATTAATACTCGTAAAAATGAAGTTCTGTACCAATCTAATTGACAGCTTGTTTTCAATGTTTATGATTTAAAAATTCGCAAAAATGAAGTTCTGTACCAAGCAGCTTGTTTTTTCTTTGTTTATTTTTTTTTAATATTAGATCAAGCATTAAATGCGACGTAATTACATTAATAAATTGGTTAAATTAAATGATTGCTTCATTTAAATAAATATTTTGTGGCTAAAGTTTTGTGAGATGTTGAGTATACGCAGAGGCGGACTAGCCATATAGCTGTACGTGAAATACAGGTGAGGTTTTAGTTTTTTTTTTAATGTTTCTAAGTAAACATATATTTAATATACAAATTTCAAGTCCCGGCATTAAAAAAAAGTATTTTCCGATCACCCTTAATAGTCAGTTATGTTAATTGTTGATGAGGATATTGATGTCGCTGGCATACGAATAATTTATGACACATGAAATATTTCTATATACCACTCAAAGTACAATGAAAAAAAGCAGGGTCGTCTTAAGATATTTGGCGCCCTGTGACTGTTGAAAAGGATGCAAAAGTTGTGTGCAAAAAAATCCCCCTTCACTAAAAGATGCGACAAAAAAAAATTCGCGCTTCATAAAACATGGCGCATGGGCCTATATAGTCCTTTCAGCCCTGAGGATAAGATAGCTCTGCAATTTTTTTTAAATTTTTAACCGAGGCTTTTAATTCAAAATGGCACGGGTAAGTCAGACGCTTTATCTTTGAGCCGGTCCACTCGTGAATATATGAAAATTAATTATTATATTCGAATTAATAGATGAAAACTGATTAGTTCACACATCGTTTGTCTGATGAAGGTTATTTATAATTTTCTACCTGAAATCATCATAGTTTAAAATAAATTATATTATAAGTTTAATTGTTAAGTTATACATCAGAATAAAAAAAAAACTAAAAATTTACAAAAGTAAAGGTCAGCAAAAAAAAATTGCATAGAAATAGAATTGAATTAATTTGAAATATAAAGTGTTAAACTAAATTTAACCCTGAAACCGCATAAGTTTAAATAATTTTTTTTTTTTTAAACCATAAGTACTTTAACTAACATACTTAAAAAAAAACTTCTAAAATTGAATCGATGTAAAATAAGACAAAGGCTTGAATATATGAAATATGAAAATAATTCCTACAAGCAAATATTAAATTTTTAAGAAAATAGAAATAATTTTATGCGTTTTAGGGTTAATGGAACATGATTTCTTGTAATAATATTGTAGGCAAGTAATCTAGATATAGAATATATATATATTATTTATATAGTTTTAAATGAGTGTGAATATGTATATAAAGTGCAAAGAAAATATAATTGATCAACTTATCGGAATAATGAAAGAAATTCTCAAATGAATAATGACATAACTCTTAAAGGTATGTTGGATATTAGTATAAATGCGAAATAAAAATGATTTTAATTATACATATATATTAATTAATTTTCGTTGGTTCTTCCCCGGTAGCAAATAAATAATCGAATAGCAAATAAAATCGAATCATTTACTACATTATTGGCTTCTAATAGCAACAAAAAAGTTTAAAGTTGATAATTATATGTAAAAAATGTGACACCACTTTTCACTTTTAAAGTGCGGCAGTGCTTCAGTATTTGTCAAATCGCAGACCGTAACAGATTAAATATATTTTTATTTGTGTTTCTTGTGCCACTATTTCAATTGTGTATTTATCATTTATCATTTATTTTGCGATTTATATTACATATTATATATTTTTTATACATACATTTATTTATTTTTTTTTTAAATTATTTATTACTGATTACTGATAACATCATACATACTCAAATTCTAGCTATAAATTTTAAAATTAACAAATAAAAATGATAAAATTATTGCTGGCGATAATTGGCTTGGGATTATGGTCACCAGTTAATAGTGCAATTATAATAGACTCTGGTCTATCGAAATCAAAAACTACAATAAATGATGCGCCAATAATTGGAGTATTAGCACAAGAGATGTCTTATCATTTAAATACCAAATGGCCCGGTGTATATACAAGCTATATAGCTGCCTCTTATATAAAATTTGTTGAAGGGGGCGGCGCTCGTGCAATTCCTATATGGTATTTATATCAATCGTTAATTAATATATAATGTATAAATAGATGCATCTATATGCGAGTTCTAATAACACTTTGAAATAATTTGCATTATATAGCATATAATTTCTTTTAATGAACTATTTAAATAGGACAAATAAAAAAAATATATGAAAAGATATTTCAACAAATATTAATCGAATGTTGAGTACACACTCTAATCGTTAAACATTTTCATTCCTAAACATAAGCGAAAAAATTTATTGTTATGAAAATCTGTAAATTGTAAGCATTTTCGTTTTGTTTCCATAATATTTTCAAAATGGAAAATTTTACTTTACTTCTGTAGATGTTAATTACATTTATTGTAACATTAAATTCACATTTTCTCTGAATTTATTAATATATTTGCATGTACCAAATGAAAATTAAAAATCTTTATATCTATTTTATCAAGTTACATAAATTAGACAGACCATTAGGACATTCTATAGTTGATAATATATGTATTTATATTTAAAATATTATAATACCACAAGAATTTCATTTCTCTGATTGTATGGAAATGAAATGGAAAATTTTGTGCCAAAATCGTGTAAGAATTGATACTTAAAGATGCGTATAAATAATTTTATATCATTGCTTTTGTGTAGAGAATGAACCATTGAGTTTTATCTAAATTTGCATATAATTTATATTGTCTATTAACACACATTGATCTATTCTTTTGTTACTGTACGACAATAAGCAAAAAAAAATAGCTAAATTTATATTGATTGAATATCAGGAATTATAGAAATTTAATAACAATTCTGCAGGGGATTCACAATTATTTGAAACCCGTTTGTAATATATGTATATATGTTTATGTATATATTATGTATGTATATATATGTTTTATCATCGACAGAAATCTATTCTGGAATTCCGTAAACTTTACCTTCTCAACAAATAAAAATTGCATGAATATTCAAATGTCGGTTATTTTTTCAGTAAACTAATTTTTATTTATTGATATCTATTTTATGAGATAATTGAAAAATTTGTAGTGTCATAAAATATTGATAATTAGTACATTTGATTCAATAGATGCACTACTTAGTAGGATTATATTAGAAAATTTTAAATGAATTGTTTGTGATATATATTACGAAGTTTTGAATACATAGAAATAAATATCGACAAGTTTAAAAAATACGCTATCTGAAAATGAGTTAGTGATATAGAAATTGATTGATATCACGACAAAAAATATTGTAGGTGCACTCCAAAAATTATATTTTGTTCTTTTTGCATATAGAGAATTCTGAGATATAGGAATAAGATAATATAAGTTAGATTATCATTATTACATAAAGGGAACTATTATTATGACTTAAAAGGGACACCAGACACATATATAAGTATGTATTATAAATCAGATTTGAATACAATTTTTTTTTTATTTCATTTTAAATGATTAGAAATTTATTTGCATTCAAAATAAATTACTTTTAAAATTGACTATACTTATTAGATAATTGAAAACGATCTTCTGAACAATTTTCGTTAGAGTGGTTACTGTTGTTGTGTATATAAAAATAATAATAATCAATAACATGATGAATTAGTAATATCCAACCAGCATAATATGTCAAGATATATTTAAGAGGAAAAAAAAAATAAGAGTTAAAATAGATATTCTTTACACAGAAAAGGTAGGCTATGTTGTCATATTTCATTGATTTTAATAAAAAATGACTGAGGCTATTAAAAAAAAAAATCCCCGAAAAATTATATTGTCGCTATAAAAATGAAAAGTGAAAAATGTTTTGCATACATTTTTATTCCAAATTTTTGGTTTTTAATACGTCGTATTTTATTCTCAGGATTGGCAAACCAAAGAAATATTATGAAGAAATTTTGAGCAAAGTAAATGGGTAAATAAAATGTTAAATATCACAACAGAATTTCTAAATGACAAATTTTCTTAATGTTCTTAATCAGTGTTCTATTACCGGGCGGAGCAACATGGTTCAATCAATCGAATGGATATGCCGAAGCTGGTCGACATATTTATGATATTGCAATTGATTTAAATAATAATGATCAATATATGCCAATATGGGGAACATGTCTTGGTTTTGAACTTCTTGTATATTTATCAACTGGCGGTAGAGAATATAGAAGTGATTGTTCGTCCCAAAAACGATCATTATCACTAAATTTTACAAGTAGTACGTAAAATAAATCCATGGTTGGCTGGCGTATGTGCAATTTAATATTTTTATTTACAGATTTCAGAGATAGTAAAATATTTGGTTCAGCACCAGAAGATATAATTCAAATATTAGCTACAGAGCCAGTCACACCCAATTTTCATACATACTGCTTAACAAATAAGGTAAATATTCTATTTATGGTTCCAATATCGTTAAAAATCAGTATATATGTATTATTGAACTAATTTCATTTGCAGAGTGTAATCGAATTTAATCTGAATAAAGAATGGAATATTCTGTCATGGAATAATGATGTAAATGATATTCCATTTGTATCAATGATTGAACATAAAAAGTAAATGGTTCTACTATTTTTTTTTTAAAATGGATTTTATTTATTATAAATTTGATGTGCTATCTGCAGGTATCCCTTCTTCGGTACACAATTTCATCCAGAAAAAGTCTTATACGAATGGATACAAAATCGAAATATTGCGCATACAGCAAATGCAATAAAAATGGGACAATATTTTTCAACATTTTTGGTCGATCAAACCAGAAAAAATTTTAATAGTTTTTCTGGGGTGGAAGAAGAAAATCGTGTATTAATTTATAATTATCCAACAACATTTACGGGTTTGGTGAAATCAGTATTTGAACAAAGTTACCTATTTACAGATACTGTTGATTATTCAGGTGAAAACAATAATAATAATGGGCATGGATTAGTTTTAAATAGATTATTAAGTGTAATTGCATTATATATCATTTGGATAAATTTTTAATTTATTTATTTATGTTGAAATGAAATTGAAGACCGTTTTAATTGTTTTTCAGCACATGAATTGCTTTCTTTGCATGTTTTATATAATATAAAATTACAAATTATGGAATATTTCTTGAAATAGTTTTTCATTCATTTTTTTAAATATTGATTTTTTATTCATATAATTATGGGAATGACTTAAATTTAAAAACTACAATACATTAGTATTTAATTTTACCTGATATGCAATTAATAAAACTGCATGAATGGTTTTATTTGCATGTTTCAATAATCATAATAATAATTGTGTCGCTAAAGAATTTATTATAATTTTATTGGAATTTATTTAAAAACGACAATCTAAATACTTAATATTTACAATATTTCTTCTTGCAGGGCAACTGACAGTTTGATAAATACATCGTTTAGATTTACCTAGACAAAAAAAAAATGAAATTTTATTTAATTACATGAGTTTCGCCGGTCTTAGTTAAATTATAATGAAATCGAATAGATATATAAGACTAGAATTTTATATTAAGAAATTAAAATATAATTCATACCGTTTTGTTTTTTTTTTCATTTAATTTTCGATCTTATTAATCTTTCGAATAAGCTCATCAAGATCAATATTTTTATCAGGTTGCTGTAATTTTTTCTATGAATAAAAGTTAAAAATAAAATTAAATAAACTATTTAAGACGAGCAGGAGCAGTGATTGCTAACCTTTCGTTCTAAAAATTGCTGTAGATCTGTAGATTTGTCATCAATTATTTCCCTCATTTCAGCATCTGTTTTTGTATTTTTCTTAATGCATTTTAAGAAACTGAAATAATTAAAAGTTAACTAAACACCAGAACGTTGAAAATAAAAATATTTAAAAACCATTGAGAAAAAAAAAACTTACGCCTGAATTTCTTTTGTTTTAAGATTGATCATTGAAATCTCCTCTTCTATATCATTCACATCATTTTCTAAATTTTTAATAACTATATTTTTTTGAAGATTATCTATCATTTTCTGACAATACCATTCTTGTAATATCGTTAAGTCAATATCAATTAAACCGGTTGCTTGTTTTAAATTTGCGTATTCAGCTAACTGTGTTTGGCTAATATTAGGCAAGTCAGTTATTATTATTCCAAAGCTTTTTAATATGCGTTCAAAGTCTTCATCTGTAATTTTTTTGAAAATTAGAATTAATACCTGCCCACTAATGTTATGTTCTTATTTGTTAAGTGAAGTAAATGGACTACAAAGTAAGAATTAACAAGGTTTAATTTGAAATGAAAATGTATTCCATAAATCATTTCAGAAATATAAGTGAATAATAAAAATATATCAAAAAATTAAATAAAAATGGTAAAACAAACTTGATATTGGACAAGACAATCCTGAAGTTATATTACTTACTAATTTTTTGAAGATTGTTTTGTTTCTGGCGCATATTTGTAATTTCGGATTCTGTTAAAAAAAATATATATGATATAAATATTAAGAAATTGTATTTGTTACCTAAATTATTTATTTAATAATATTAATAAATATGATTAACTATTTATTACCCATTGTAAATGTTCTTGTTAAGCTAATGAAACGACAAATTTATATTAAAAACTGACGACTATTTTTGACATTTAAATAACAAATCTACCAGTAATATGTATGGAGAGAATATTAAGGCTACCTTCTATAAATATTATTATTTTTTAAAAAATAATTAATTTACGCAATTTCGATTACGGGTTTTCCCTACCAATCCTAATCTAATTATGTATTAACTTAATGGTGCCATCATTTTTGGGGGTAAAACACATGACTAAGATAAAAACTGATAAATGTGAAAGCCAAAGTAGAAATATATATATATTATATATACCTTTTCTCCCCATAAAAGTTTTTAAAAATATCTTTATGTGACTTTTCGAGTAAATTAAATTAAGTAAAACATGTCTTTGTATAATGATATCAGAAATTTGAAAATAAAAAAAAAACTGAAAAACTAAGAAATCAGTTTTTCATATTCTTAATCTACTTTCAAAATTTCAGTTAGTTAAAGACCATATTTTTTTAAAAAAAGTATTTATGTATTCTTCCTATATATATTCCTACATATTTTGGTACAAAACATATTTAGCAATTAAATGCAAAATGTTTTCAACATTTCAATTTTGTAAATTATAAATATTTCAAAACAAACGAAATTACAATTAATGTCGCCAAATTAGCGATATTCTAGAATATAAAAACCTAGTCTGTTATTATTAGTTTACAATATTTCGGTATTGTAGCGGCTATGCTCCAGAATATAGAAGTAGTTTTAACGTTAATTCGATATTATCTAAAGTACAAAAATACTTAGTTTTCTCACATTTCTCTCATTTTACATCAATTTGGAAGTTCATTTGACAGGATAGAAAAAGAAAACAATACAAAAAATATGTATGGTAATTCTTTCCGGACTATAATTTTGTGTTCTGTCACCTATAAATTATAATATCTATAGATCAGTAAAGGATGCCGTCACAAATGAGGTTAATGTCAATTTGGAAGAAAACAAATGTTAAAAATTTATGTTTTTCTTGATACTTAAATTATTTAAACTTCATTATAATTTATTTTAAACTAACATTAATAAAAATTATAGTAAATAAATATGTAGTAGTTTGTGTGTACGGTCTACGGTGTATTTTCTTCCAAATTGAAAACATTTTTTGACATAAAACAAAAAAAACTGCCAAACCCTTTACTGCTCTATTTATTACACACATATTCTGTTTTACCGTTATTTTGTTATGCCTTTCTTCCTTGCACCTACTTCTATGGAAATGTTTCTATTTCTTTTTTTTTTGCGTGCAAGCTTTTACGAACGTAAAATTATGTATCGTGTGTGTAATAATATACTTTCGAGAATAATATATTCTAGAATAACGTCTGTAGTCTATACCTAGCTTTAGAATGTGAATAAAAAAAAAATATTAACCAAATCTGCAACAGAAAAACAATTTGAAAGAAAAATCCCTTTTATGAATAATAAATAGTCGATACTTCAATCTGCATTCTCCATTCTCCATTTGATTGGCAAAATTTTAAGTTCAGTGTGTAGTGACGTGCCGCCGTGTATATCATAGTGAACATTCTTTTTTACTTTGACGGCATTCATAAAATTAATGTGTTTTTCATTCAATCACGTTTAGTGTAAGCTAAAAATCATTATTTCAGTGTAAATATGAGTGCACCACCAGTCGCCCCACAACCTAAAAAGGGTATTGTTAAACAGGTAATATATCATTTTAATTTATATATCAATATATTTATGTTTAACCAAAAAACAAATATACTAAAAAATTATCTTCTTCTTCGTCTTGAAAGTAATTTACCTACACACCATGCTTTTTGACGTGTGTACTCAAAATTTTGATTGGTGAGATTTCGAAGGTGCCAACTTGGCATATACGAAAATAGGCATATATTTGCTTACTTGTATTTAATATTTTTTTTACAAAAACTACAATTAAATTTCATTCTATTTTAATTTGCAATTATATCTATATCAATCTAATTCACTCTGATATTTATAAAGAATACATATTTATATACATAATTTTTTTTTAATATAGAAACTTTGAGAAAGTTGAAATACACATTAAAACATGATCCACCCAATTTAATATAAAAACTATAATATTTATCAATCGGTTTCATTAAATATACGTTGATTAGAATTACTAATTCCTTCTTTTTTAAGTAAACTAAATGTATACGATGAATATCAATTTTAATTAATTTTACAGACAGATTTTAGGTTACTTATTGCAAAAAAAAAAAAAAAACTAGGAGGTCTACTCGTTTCTTTTTGTGATTACAACATACATATATATAAAGAATCACAAGCCAGGCCATCTGAAATAATCTTAAGGGTTTAAGGGTTCATATAATCTCTTTATTTATGAAAGGTTAATCTTATAATTTATTTCTCTTGATTTTTTATGTTGTACTTTTCCATACCGTCATTTATTAAATACTAAATTATCTATTATTGAAAATAATGAATGAGCTTATTATTATTTTTTTAATATAAGCGCTCACAAAATAATAGTATAAAAATAAAATAAAATATATTGATTTTAAAATCTTAATTTCAATTTAATTACAGAAAGCTATATTGATATTTTGATCTGAAGTGAAAGTATAATCCACTTTCAAGTGTCGATCGTAACTTAATGGTTATTTTATAATATATTCATGAAATGGTTTTAGTTTGATATATTTTTCATTTTACGTAGTTAGTGAATAACGGTTTAATTATTTATGGAAAATGGGTAACCTTTTTACTTTTATGCAACCCCTCATACGTAATATATTCTTATTTGACCAAAATGATAGTTGATCGGTTAGTAAATATTCGATTGGTTTTTTCACTTAACATATTGCGTTGTTGTATCTACTTTTTCTTTGAATAAATAAATAATAAGTAAATAAATACTTATCATAAGTATATGTTTTTATATTTTCATAAAAGCTTATTCAATAATCGCTTTTGTGTAATGATCAGATTTATAAAATACATTTAAATTAGATTAGCAATAATATCAAATACCAATTGAATAAATCTCGTACAATATTGGATTTTCATTTATTATTTCAATACAAATCGAAATATTTAAATTAAAACCAAAAGAAATAAGTCGTGTTCGAGATTCTATATGCAAATGTTATTAGAATTTACAAGTAAGCCCAATTAGATAAATTCAATTATTCTTCATAATTAAATATAAATACTAAATTTGATTCCATTAATTTTCTTAATTATCTTTTGTTCCAAATAACTAGTTTATTCTATTAAAAAATATGTATGTGTTATATATCACTGATTTTTATTTTTAAGAAAATAAACGCCATCTGTGTTCATATAAATATGATAAGATAAAAAACATGTTTGTAGACTTAAAAATTTCCCATTTCAACGAATGATCAAAAAAAAATCCCTACATTTGTGGAACATAACCTCATTTTAAGCACGCTTAAAAAAAATCTCTCATTAAGAGAATGTTGCTTTTGCCATGTGGTTTAAATAATAGAAGTCATTGCACTTCCGATTGATTCGTTCATTTCAGTAAATTTTATCAGTTATTAATGTAAGATATTTAAGGTTAAACTATTCATTCGGTTTTCATGCATGAGTAAAATTTATAGAAAATAAATTTTATTAATATACTTAATATTTTTTTTTTTTTTTTTTTTTTATTAGGTCCTATCTGGTGATTCAGTTATTATTCGAGGTTATCCAAAGGGCGGTCCACCACCAGAAAAGCAGATTTCATTTTCGAATGTTATTGCTCCGAAATTAGCACGTCGTCCAGTTGGTGCCGGGTAGGTATTTTTAAAATTTCAATTATTGTATACAAAATGATTATTAACTTGAATTTTCTTAATAAATTAGTGCTGATGAGTCTAAAGATGAACCGTGGGCTTGGGAAGCACGTGAATTCTTACGTAAAAAATTAATCGGTGAAGAGGTTTATTTTTTAAGTGAGCGACCTGCAAACGCAACACGTGATTATGGTGTATTATATATTGGTAGCGATCCAAATACAGCACAAAGTGTGACTGAATTATTAGTATCGGAAGGTTTAGTTTCGGTGCGACGAGATAATTCACGAACACCAACCCCCGAATTACAAAAATTGATTGATCTTGAAGATGCTGCTAAGGTAGCCGGTAAAGGTAAATGGAGTAGTTCACCAGCCAGTGATCATGTTCGCAATGTCAAGTGGTCTCAAGAAAATCAAAGAAATTTCGTTGAGCAAACTGCTGGTAAACCGGTTAAAGCAATAATTGAACATGTACGAGATGGTTCAACTGTTCGTGCTTTCTTATTACCCGATTTTCATTACATTACCCTAATGATATCTGGAATTAGAGTGAGTACCAAAAAAAAAACAATTTTATTCGTTAAATATACATTTAATTGTATATTATTTATTTATGATTAGTGCCCTGGCTTTAAATTGGATAGCGATGGTAAACCTGATCCAAATGTTACTGTAGATTATGCAGAAGAAGCACGCTATTTTGTTGAATCGCGTCTATTGCAACGAGATGTTGAAATTGTTTTAGAATCGGTTAACAATGCTAACTTTGTTGGATCAATTTTGTTCCCAAAGGGCAATATTGCTGAAGCTTTGTTACGTGAAGGTTTTGCAAAATGTGTTGACTGGAGCATGGCATTTATGAAATCAGGTATGAATCATATTTCAATATAATTATTATTTAACAAATTGTATATCTTATTTATCTATATATCATGCACGTAAATCATTTTTGTTTTCCTTATAATTTTTAATTTTGATGCGCATCTCATGCAATGAGAATTTTTTTTTTTTTAATTAGAATATTCTCACTTCAAGAAATGCAAGAAAAAACTCGAGGATCTAACGTATATTTGTGTATAGTTGCAAATATATGATTTCACCCCTCGTACATTTTCAAAAGAAAAAAAACAAAAATATCTAGTGCATGCATATCTTTAACAATACGTTCGCATGAGTTCAAATTTACCCTCCCCAGAAAATAAAAGCAGTGCCTTTAATTACAAAAGTTTAATATGTACTATTTTTTCTTTATTTGTTGCATTATAGGAGCTGATAAGCTTCGAGTCGCTGAACGTCAAGCTAAGGATAAAAAGACTCGTTTATGGAAAGATTATCAATCTAATGCACAGTCGTTCACTGGAAAAGAAAAAGATTTCACTGGAACTGTTATAGAAGTATTTAACGGAGATGCCATTAATGTAAAAACCGTTAGCGGTGCAATCAAAAAAGTCTTTCTGTCTAGTATTCGTCCACCAAGAGAAGCTGGGCGGTATGTTTTTTTTTTTTTTTTTTTTACTTGAAAAGTATTGATTCAGCTTAGTTATTTAATTTATTTATTTAATATTAGTGCTGCTGATGATGAAGGAAAGCCAGCACCTAGAGCGAAAAACTTCCGTCCATTGTACGATATTCCATGGATGTATGAAACTCGTGAATTACTTCGTAAGAAGTTAATTGGTAAAAAAGTCCAATGCAATTTGGATTACATTTCACCTGCTCGCGACAATTTTCCTGAAAAGCATTGTTATACAGTGACTGTTGGCGGACAGTGAGTATAATTATTAATTTTTTTATTTTTATTCAAAAATTGATTTTTCACATGACATATTAACTAGTTCTGGAAAAAAAAATCATGACCAGAGTTTTACCGTTATTTGTGATATATAAATGAATGTCGTTATAATTTGGTGTTCATGGCTTAATTCCGTGAATAATCAGTGTACTGACGATACAAACCTATATTCCATTTATTTTATGTTGTTTGTTTTATGTAATTTTATTAAAACAAAAAATAAAAAATTCCAGAAATGTTGCTGAAATTTTAGTTGGAAAAGGCTTAGCAACAGTTGTACGATACAGACAAGATGATGATCAACGTTCCTCTCGTTATGATGAATTATTGGCTGCTGAAGCTCAAGCCATTAAGGGAACAAAAGGTGTTCATGGCAAAAAAGAGATTGCAACACATCGCATTAATGATCTTACCGTTGATCATTCCCGCATTAAACAACAATATTTACCATCATGGCAGCGTGCTCTTCGTACTGAAGCTGTTGTTGAATTTATTGCTAGCGGATCACGTTTCCGTGTTTATCTACCTAAAGATAGCTGTTTGGTGACACTGTTGCTTGCTGGTATTTCATGTCCACGTTCTTCCCGTCCAGCTCTACCAAGTAGTCCTGCCCAAGAAGGTGAAGAGTATGGCGATGAAGCGCTAGCTTTTGTTAAAGAAAGAATTTTACAACGCGATGTCAGCATACATATTGAAACAACAGATAAAGCAGCTACGAGTGTCATTGGCTGGTTATGGACAGATCAAAATGTTAATTTATCGGTGGCCTTAGTTGAGGAAGGATTAGCTTCTGTTCACTTTAGTGCAGAAAAAACTGAATATTATCGTGCACTGAAAACAGCGGAAGATAGTGCTAAAGCAGCGAAAAAAAAAATTTGGGCGAAATATGTTGAAGAAGTTGAAGTTGAGGAAAACAAAGAAGAAGAAAAAGAAGACAAAGTAACGGAACGAAAAGTTCATCATGAAAAGGTAATCATTACTGAAGTTACACCCGAGTTACATTTCTTCGCACAACACACCGATGTTGGAGGCAAATTAGAAAATCTAATGTCAAAAATGCGCCAAGAATTCCAAGTATCACCTCCACTTCCCGGCTCTTATACACCCAAACGCAATGATTTGTGTGCCGCCCAATTTTCCGAAGACAACGAATGGTATAGAGCTAAAGTTGAACGTTGCCAAGGTCAAAGTGCAACTATTCTTTACGTCGATTATGGAAATAAAGAGGTAAATAATTTATGTTTAATGAGATTTAGATTTTGTAGTGTTTCGCAAGTTCCTTAGATCCATTTCTGTTTCAAAGGAAATGCTTGAGTCATAAATTTGCAATAATAATCATTTTTGTATGAATATTATCAAAATTAAGTTTTGGTTGAAAATATTCATTAATGCATTATTGCATTAAAAACTGTTACAACATCATATCCATATGATTTTCACAAATTTTCATTTCAAATACTTTGCATTAAAGTCCGCAATATTTTTTTGTGGAAATTTTCGTGCTTCGTATCGAAATAAATTTCCATGATACTGTATGGATTGTTGTTTCAGGAATATAACTTAAACCGAACTTACGATTATATTTAAACATTTCTTTAAATTTAAATTTAAATTATGAGAATAGAATTTTATTTTATTATTTTATTTATTGATTCATTTAATTACTTTCTTATTATTTTTTTTTTAAATTCCATAATTTTTGATTATAGACCGTTCCAATTACCCGCCTAGCTTCATTACCACATGCCTTTACGAGTGATAAGCATTATGCAAGTCAATATGGATTAGCTCTAGCTGTTCTTCCGCGTGAAGATGACGATAAACTTGAAGCATGTAAAAGTTTTGCTCAAGATGCACTCAATCGTGATCTTTTACTCAATGTTGAGTACAAGTAAGTAAATAAATAAAATTATCAACGCATAGATTTAGAATAACTCATTTTTTTTTTCTAATAACAAATAACTTTTTCAGAGTGAGTGGTTTTCCATATGCAACTCTAACAGATCCCGCCGCCAATAACTTAGACATTTGCAAAGCACTCGTCGCTGATGGAATCTTGCTAGTTGAAAAACGACGTGAAAGGAAACTCGCGAAGCTAGTGAGTTATAATTAAATCTTCTAAAAATTTAAGACGTAAATTAGCTCTATTTTTTATGATGTGATAATAGCGAAATTAGAGTCGCTGGTTACGGGTTGTGGTAAATTCACGCTCCTGTGCTAGTGCTTTTCAAAGTTTCGGAAAGTAATTTTTTTTTTTAAATAGCTTAACCAAATAGTATTTTAAATTGGTATTCAGCGATTTAAAAAAAAACATTTGTTTTTAACATTAATTATTCTTTTATATAGTTCGCTATACATGTAGTTCAAATGTGTATTGCGTAATTAAAGATCAAAGATATTGATTATACATAAGAAATAACTAAAACATATTAAATAATGATTGTTTTAAATATAATTTTTACAATTGAAATCAAATTTTTACATATTAGCGAAACTAGAGTCGCTGGTTACGGGTTGTGGTAAATTCACGCTCCTGTGCTAGTGCTTTTCAAAGTTTCGAAAAGTAATATTTTACTAATGGCTTTTGCAAATTGTATTTAAATTTGTATTTTCGTAATTTAGTAAAAACATTTGAATATTTGAATATATTATTTGTTTAGTGAATGTTTGTAATCCTCGGTAATAAATTACTGTTAAAATTTAAATGTTCTGCTTAAATTCTAGGTTGAAGAATACAAGGATGCTGAAACATTGGCCAAAAAGAAACATTTGGGTGTTTGGGAATATGGCGACATAACTGAAGATGACGCTAGAGAATTCGGCCGTAATTAAAGTATGGGAACATAAAAGAAAAAAAAAACAATCAATAAAAATCTATATGAGAACAACAGTTTAAATTTAATTTTTAAGTCTTTATTATTTAATATTAAATGAGAAGAAAAGAATAAAAAAGCTAAAAAAAAAAGAAAATAGAAAAGGATCACAACGATTTTGTTCATGAAAATTTAGAAACGAAATATTCATCAAATTCATTATGAATTTCAATCTTATTGAACAAACATCATAAATAAACAATATTTTTTGTACTCTTAGAATCTAAAATAACTATGATAGAATTTCTGGGCAAAAATATATATATATATATATGTATTTTTTTTTTTTTTATTTGTACATCGAATTTATGATAATTTAAGATTGAGTTCTTATTTTATAATTAAAAAAAAAAAAAAAAAAAATCGGAAAACGAAAAAATAATAGGTAAATGAATGTCAAGCAAAATAAAAAGCATCGACTATGTATCTCTATAAACGTTTTATCAAATTGGTATTGATTTATGTTATTTGTTTTATATCATTTTTGTTTCTTTTTTTTTTAATTTCACTTTTTTTTTTTTTATTTGATGTACATCAATTGTAAATAGAGACTTTTCATTCATAAAAATGTTATATAAAGACTCCTAGTGATGCTTCATACATTGTTATAGAAAATATGTATAAATTGCAACACCTATGTACTGTACCTACTGTTTGTTTATTTTATTAATTATACTTTAGAGAATAAAAAAGAAAGAAAGTAATAATTACTGATTGATTTTAATTTTTGTTATATATCCTGTTTTTACCATATTTTTTTTTTTTTCTTAAATAATTAGCCCTTTTACTGAGATTATATATAAATATGTTTTTTAATTTAATTGATTTAACGACGACACCTTTGAAAATGAAAACAAATTAAATGATATGCGCTGTTATACCACAACAATAAATTTTTCAGTGCACTGCTGGAAGATCATTTTAAAACCAATATAGTTATATTTTTGCTACCAATAACAGAAAATCATCTTAAAATAAAAATTACATTCTTTGAAGATAATCTGGAATTAATACAAAAAAAATTTTTGGGTGGTTTGAATTGCATAATTAGTAAAAAAAATTTAATGAACGTAATCTGCTGAGTATTTAGAATTTAAAACCGGCATTGATTATCAAGTTGGAATAAAATCTAAATAAATATTTGCCATAATAATTTTTTTATTACAAAATCATTTTATTTATTATTACAATTGACTTTGTATATGGAAAAATATGTACAAAATAAAAAAGAAAACAAATTTTTATCTTAAAAATGTTCTTTTATTTCAATAATAAATTCAATTAAATTTTCTTAAAAACTAATTGAGTTACAACACTTCCCACCTTACCACCAAATTGAAACGTTGGCGTTGGTATAGTTTTATATTTTATAAATTTACCCGCAAAACTAACGCATAACTCATCTTCAGTCCAATTACATGATGTTAATATTAAAAGGCCGTTTGGTGAAGTCATTTTATGAACGTGAACAATATACAAATTTCGTTTTTCACATGGATCAGTTGGATGTAGGCTAACTGCATCATAAGTACCTTTATCATGAACAATATCGAATTGTTGATCACCAATTTGTTTGCTAACATCTTCATTATTCAAAAAGTCTAAGACTTTATAGTTGATATTTAAATTCTGATCGGCTGCAATACATTTGGATAATTTAATTGCATTTGGTGAATAATCGATACCACTTAAATTTGTGTAACCTTCACGAGCTAACTCAATTAGCATCATACCATTACCGCAACCTGAAAAATATTTCAAAATAAATATTGGTAAATAGAACATTTATCGTATTGGATGTAAAAAAAATAAATAGTTCTTTATTGATTTTAATAGTAATTAAAAGAATCGTCGAATTTAAAACCTAAACAAAAATATGTTCATCATAATTCATAACTTACCTAAATCTATAATGCTATTATTCTCAGGAATATCATTTTTAATCATCCAATTAATTACTCGAATTTGACTATCTTCATCAAACCAAATTTCACCGACATCTCCATGTGATTTATAATTTTTTATTTCACTATTGTAACTTTTTTCCCAGTAATCCTTGGTACCCAATTCCGAGCCATTTAATTCCTCAACACTATCAGTAGCCATTATATCTGATTTTATCACTTAAGCGTCTAATAAAATTATTATTATTTACTATTTTCTATTTTTAAATTAAAAAAAAATAACTTCTAGTTGCTTTAATTGTAGAAATGCTTTTATTGAACTGTCAAAAAAATGCAAAATATATACACTTAAAAATATACGTACGTATCGATATACAGATTGTTGTTGTTGTTGTTCTTCTTAAATTCATGTTTATGCCTTGAACATTTTCCAATAGTAGCTTTTGATCCCAAATAAACCTTTTTAAGTTTCAAAATTTCTATCACTAATTAATTTTATTCATTTTCATGTAAAAAAAAGATGATTAAAATAGAAATTAAATTAAATAACAATTTCAGTCACATTCTGGATAAAAATAAATTAGGTATAGTTAGTACGAAAAATGTATATTTTATATTAATTTATTGGACGAGCTGTACATTTTTTATATAAAAACTTATGTTTCTCATAAAAATTACTAGTCGGTTATCTCATATTAGTTGTAATGTAATCCACATGTCTCTAACACTACGTACACGTATGATAATGATAGTTTGCGTACACACTTAAAAAGTGATTTATTAAAAAATAGGTTTTCTTGGTTATTTAATGTACGCATATGCACAGTAGAACGATTCTGAAAATTAGTTTTCGGTTTGGCTAACTTTTCACTTTCATACATTTTGAATAGCGCTGCATGCTTTGTTTTCCAAAAATCAAGAGTG
>JAABKK020000003.1:634961-646814 GCA_011634745.2 Catotricha subobsoleta
ACCAAAATCACAGTAAAATTACCGTAACTTTTTGGTAAAAATATAGTAAGATTACCGTAATATTTTGATAAATGGCCTACCAAAATTAGTAATATTATCAATATTAGTAGCAATATTACTAAAAAATTTGGGGTATGCTTCAGGTATTATGTTTTATTTTGTATTTTATTCAATATTTTAATATTTTAATTTTAATTTTCTTCCACCTGTTGGGATCGCAGCCCGTTGGTTGTTATATATATATAAATAAATAAATAATTCTGGTTTCAAAATAGTGAAAAAAAATCCAGCAAGAAATATTTTTTTAATAGCGAAGTCATTTCGCACATATTCTCACCCTATTAAGATTTTCAGGATATACATTTTAAATCGATATAAAACTTGGCACAAGCACTCAAGAAACAAAAGACGTAATACATATACCGTTTGTGAATTTCATCACTCGCAACACAAAATATGAAAGGCTTTAATGGAAATTTTTAAAAGAGTACAAATCATTTCATTGCAATTCAAGTAGAAACAAAAAGAAAAATATAGTAATACATAATAATCAAAATCAGGTGGGTATTATTTATTGCTTTTACATTATTATTATTATTATGGGTGGAATGTCAATCAATGAATTCATGATATTATTACATTATAGATCCAGCCAGACTACTTAGAGAACACATTAGATGTATATTTAATGTACTTGTGCACTCGACAGTATTCTCGAACAGTAATGAACATATCTTAGCGCCAATGGTAAAAATGAAAGATAATGGTATAATGTTTTTGTTTTGCCTTTTTTTTAATTTTGAATGTAATTTAAAGTTTTTTTTTTTATATAGCAAAGAAGTAAGTTAACTCAAAAGTTTTTATTTTCATAGTTTTTCCTTTTTTAATAAATAATGTTAATTTTTTTTTACATGAGATAATAATGTAATGGTTTTTGTCATGCAATATTTTATTTATGTCTATTCATTTTGTGAATAATTGGATTGCTTGTTGCATCCCCCTCTTCTTTCGCATCTTTCACCCATTCTACTGAAAATTACTGAAATCATATTCGCAATTAACATCAAGTAAATATAAATTAAACATATCTTTTTGCAAAACGAATGGCAATTAAATTTCTCAGCTGGATGCATATCTGCATTTGAAATATTCCACTCATTGTTATTATTCGATTTATGTAAAATAGTACTAACTGGTACGCAAGATGTTAGGTACAAAATATATTAAATAAAAGGAAGATTTAAGTGAATTCATTTCGATGTCTGATGTTGTGGCCTGATTCATTAAATTTATTCTCTTGAATTAAGCAAACATTTATTTTTGATTATATTCACTTTACATGCTTAATGGTAAATTTTAATGTAATCAAAATTAGCTTCTAATAAATTGGTTGAAAAAAATTCTTCGTGGAATGGTGAGATCAAGACTGTAATTTTGTTATACTCAAGTAAGACATATAAAACTTATAAAAGTCCAATGTTTTAATTTTAAAGGATAACTATTTGATTGGTGTAACTCATAGTTCTCGAACCGTGTCCCCCCTGTCCATTCCATTGCAAAGATTTAAATATTAAATCTCCGAAAAGTATGCAATTAATGTAATAGAATCTATCAACTAATTGATGCAATTTTGTGGACAATAAAAAGGTGACAAACAAACATAAACATTTTAAGTCTCTTTATATTTTCTGTTTAACCAGCCGTCAAAATTCTGAGATCCACTTTCAAGATGGGTAATCTATTCAATTTATATACGCAGTATGTCTCAGAATTATAGGAACAGATTGTCTTCTCCCTTTCTTTTATTTATACTTTAGCGAGAACGACAGATGAACGAGTAATTAAAAATTAATGGATAATTTTTATTTTTTTTCGTCAAATAATTTAAATTAAATATCAGATGTAGTTTATTTGAAGTACAAAATTAAAAATTATTTGACGAAAAAAAAAATATATATTCGTTCCGGACGAAATCGTGTACGTACAAGAAATCGGATCCTTAAGTTACAAGCTTTTAAACAGTGATTATAATAAGGACACAAAATTCATCTGTATAACACATTTGTAATAATCATTCATAATTAATGCCTTAAAAAAGCCTAAATTGTCGGAAAATTGATTTTATGATCGAAAAACTCAGGATTTTCAGGCATTTGTTGAATTTACCGGTTTTCCAAAAAATCACTAATTGTGTTTGGCGTCCAATTTTACTGTAGATAGGTTTCTAACATATCATAACCTTTTTAGATATGTTAGAAACGTATCCGCAGTAAAATTGAACGCCAAAAACAATAGTAATTTTTTGGAAAACCGGTAAATTCGACAAATGCCTTAAAATCATGAGTTTTCCGAACATAAAATCAATTTCCCGACGATTTAGGCTTTTTTAAGGCCCTGAAAGGCCTATTATAAAGTTGGTAGAAACTTTTTGTAGACCTGAAAATTGGTTCCGAGTTTAGGACTCTAGATACTCGCTAAGCTGAGATATTACTTTTTTTTACTAAAATTCAAGATGGCGGCCATAACTTCCGTTGCACAACATGTATCCGTCCGGACTTTTTGGAAAAGATCACCCTCAAGGAACCCCACATCTAGGCCATGTCCCGTGCTTTTGTGAATTATTCACGAAAAACGCCGTGTTTCTGTCCCTATTGATTGTACCTTTTATTTATTGAAAATTTAAGAAGAAATTACATTTATATTACTATTTAAAAAAAAAAAAAAACGGCGAATGCTATTTAGTTTTATGAACATATATGAAAATATGTAATGTTGGAAATTTTATTTTCAATAATAACGTGAGGACGGTGTTAAATAAATATTTTGAACAGATATGAAAACATATATATGCATTTCAAAATTCAAACATAACTTCTAATTTCGTTTATATAAGCAGATTTTTGAATATACCATATAAAACAATATAAAAAACATGCGAACCAACTCTCATCTCATACAAATAGACGGAAGCCAAAATTTTAATTACATGTGAAATTTCGATGTAGGTATTATTTTTTCTTCCGTTTTATTTATTTTGTTATTTTTTTTATTTTTTTTTTTTTTGGTAGTATGCAATAAACAAACCATTATTCAGATGATGTTGCAGTATTTTAACTTGTTGAAAAATTTTATTAAAATTTTCTGAAAATGATAGATATTTGCATTATTGAATTTTGTTTTGCCTAATAGACCAGTCTAGTACCTCCACATTTCAAAAAAAAAATTAAAAAAAATATATAAATGTAAATCTCTCATAGATCTTATTTCTTATGCTTTAATTATATGCTCTTCTCGTTCATATATTTGTAAGTAATGAAAATGATGTCCCATCAGTAAAGATACATTTTTAAATAATAAAATCATAATTTACAACAAAAATTAAATCAAGAACAAGAACCGTACGAAATGTTAAACAGCACATAAAACGTAAAAGCAAACGTACATACAAATAGTAAAAAAAAAGAAAAAAAAATACAGATTTAATTATTAGGTTTGAAATTATATATAATAATAGAATATACTGGCAGTTTAGAATGTCCCTACCAGTTTTAATCTATTAAATGGCAATTATTTTAACATCAAACATTGCATATTGTCATTGTGTAACAATATACCATTCATTCTTTACTCTTTATGCACAAATAAATAATGGAATAAAAAGGAAACAATTTTTTTTTCGACTTTTCGCTTGAATCTCTTTAAAAGAAAATTTCGTTATTTTCATCTTTATACATATTCATTTTATTTTATAAATAAAATTGGTCATAATTATCACGATATGAAAAAAAAAAAAATTAAAAAATATTAATAAATACATATGTAATTACAGTCTATTATATAATAATTGTAATGGATGACCGCATGCTAAATGACATGACATGAAAAATTGTCATCGTGTCATGGATAAATGTCATTTCTTTTTTGTTTTAAATAAAGTAAAATAAGTACACAAATATGTTTTAGAATTATTTTTGATACTATATGTGGTGACTAAATATTCAAAGAATATGGGTTTCTCGTTACGTTTGCTTCCAAAAATAAACCAGATATCGCTTTTTTTTTATATTTGACAAAATTGACAAACTGTCAAATTTCATGCCATTGTCACAATAAATTCTTAACAATTTAAAACATTGCTAATAAATATAAAATATGAGCTTCTTCGTCAGGTTTCTTGTATATATTTATATATATAGTAGATATAGCAAAAATTATACTTCCATTATCGATGACGAATAATCACAACGATAATTTTCTAATAAAAAAAAATCATTTGAAGGAAAAAAAAGATCCCAAAAACAAAATAATTTCATTTAGTCAAGGAAAAAAGTTATCACACATATACTAGAAAATTATACTTTGATTAATGTAATCCCTAGTGAAAAAGATATTTTAACTCATGGTATGAAATTCATACCTCAAACGGGATTCCTAGGTATATTTTGGTACTTTCATACCATAACTAATACCACCTGGGGTATAAAGTATTTTATACCCTAATCAGGTATAATTATAGTATGAATATTCAAAATTTGCAGTATGAATATTAATAAATATACCTAGGAATCCATTGTATGGTATGAATTTTATACCATATACAGTATGAAATTTTCTAAATTCAAATTTTCAAAACTCATACCACCTATGGTATGAAATTCATACCATACAACGGATTCCTAGGTTTATTTATTAATATTCATACTGCAAATTGCAATATTCATACTATAATTATACCTCATTAGGGTATAAAATATTTTATACCCTAGGTGGTATTACTTATGGTATGGAAGTACCAAAATATACCAAGTCATTCATAGGTCTGAATTGATATTTAAAGGCTGCTATTTAACGCTCAGTAAATCAATTCATTTTGTTCAGTAAATTTATTAAATGTTCAGTAAAAATCTTAAATGTTCGGTAAAAAGAAAAACGCATTAAAAACTACTTTTAATAATAGATGACCCTAGCGGGGGAACATCTAAATTAGTAAGAACCTTTTGAAGCCTTTGAGAAAGGCAAAATGTGATTTTTTATCGTTTTTAAGCTATTTTTAGCCATTTTTACTGAACAAAATGAATTAATTTACTGAACAAAATTATTTGTTGCCATATTTAAAACAGTCTGTGAAATAATTCAAAATAATTGAAAAAGGTTGGGCTGAGAAAAAAGTGGGACACCACCGTATCAAATAGAATATACATATTGACTTCTTCTTACAGTATAACGATCTTAAATTTTTAAATAGATCTTTTTTCATTTTATGTAAATTTTCTACTAACAACAAAAAAAAACGATTCCCTCAAATATTAAATGATCTCCAAAAAAATACTAAATTGATCAACTAGGATATTTTTCGTTTTACCAAGGGCAATTTAATCGAAATTAGTATTTTTTTTAAATAAATTATTTCCCCCTCTAGGGCCTTTTTGTGAAAATGAAGAGAAAATACCATTTCCCCGATTGAAAATATGATTTAAACAGAAATTTAGATATTTTAGATGATAAGTGTTAATAATTTAGACGGAAATTTCATATTACAGAGGATCAAAAAAAATATGTAACTCCTAACTAACATTCAAAATTCTATTTTTTAAAATAGTTAAACAAACGTTGCTTGATCATTCTTTTATTATTATCACATAAAAACATTACAACAGGGTTGCCACCTGTCCTACAAAATCGAGAACGACTTCGAATTATGGTATATATATCCTCTGTCGTCGAATTTCGAACTTCTTAAATACTACACTTATGTATTTTTAAGTAAGTTTAATGATATATTTCTGGTACTTTTTCGGCAATCGATTTATTTTTAAATTTCGAGGACTGTGTTCGAATATTTGTCCTCGATAAGTGGCCAACCCAGCCAGAGACGCCGACTTTTCAGCTGACAATGAGGGGCTCTAACGAAAAACCCAAAATAAAAATATATAAATAATAGATATAATATTCATGAAACGTTGTATATTTAACACAGTTTAAAATTTTGTTATTCGTCATATTAACCACACTGTGGTTTTCATGACTTTGTCAAATCCGTATTATTTACACGTTATAAATGTCAAATAATTTTAAAATAAAACCACATTCACATGGCTAAAAAGACGTCCCTGCAGAAACATACTGTCCCACTCATACACATGATATTCCTTATATGGAACATGAAATGGAAATTATTGTAAAAATATTGTAGAAGTTTCACATTTCTCAAAAAACTCACAATATTTAATGCAGCTTCGAGGTTTCTTTCCCTTTTGACATTACATCATAGTGGGTGTGCGCGTATTTTTTAAGAAAATGTATATTTGTGATATACGAAAACATATACGGGCGAGGGAGAACTTATGTTTCTGAAGTGAAATTTTGGCCATGTGAATTAAGCTTAACAGATCAAAAAAAGGTGCTTCCTAGCATGTTTTTCGAATAACATCGTGCTATTCGGTATTCATACGAAATGTAACATAATAAATAACACGTCTGTTAAATTAAACACGAATATAACAAATAACACGATTACACAAAATAACAGACCTTTCATGAATAGGTTCTTATAATGTTATTATTCAAAATATATTTAAAACAAATATTAAATATTAAAAGTAGAAATCAAAAAACCGTTCTGATTCTTTAATTAAAGCGAACGTATTTCTAAAGCGGGAATCCCATTGGAAAAATAATTCTTCGAACTAGAATGGGAAGTGTGGCGCTGATCACACTAAAATGCGACTATCAACATAAAATGACGTTTGTGAGTGAATTGTATACGTATTTAAGTAGATTTTTACACTGAGACGTCATTTCATGTCGATACACGCATTTTAGAGTGATCAGCGCCACCATTTCCATTCTAGTTCGAAGAACTATATTACCTACCTATGGGGTATCCGTATCCCCCATATAGAATATAGTTTCTGAACATAATTCTGAAGATATATTTCTATATAAAAAAAAATTATTGAAAATTCAGTATAATAAATGGGTGTTTTTTTCGAGTTTGTTGTTCTTACAATTTCTTTGTATTTAAAATTAACATATTTTTCTATTTGTGTTTCACATAAAATAAATTCATTTATGAATGAGTTAATTATTATGCACTACATGTGAAACGTGAAAGTGCATACTAGATTTGATTTTTTTTTTTTGTCTGTCTTCCCCATGATCTCGGGAACTAGTGAACGGATGGAGACAAAGCTTATACTATGTTGTAGAGCAACTGAATGTGATCTCAACTAAAAAAAAATCTAAGGTCATGGCGAAAGGTCAAAGGTCATGGACAAAAGTTAAAGGTCAAATGTCCTTTTTCTCAGAAACTAATGTATCAATCGGGTTAAAACTTATACTATGTTTTAGAGTGTCTAAAACTCATCTGGACCACAAAAGGTCAAATTTGTTTTATTTAGTTTTCTCAGGAATTAATGGGTGGACAAAAATAATAATGATACTATGTTGTAGAGTCAAGGTCAAAGGTCAATTCTTTGTTATTTTTTATTTTTCTCAGAAACTAATATGGGAATAAGGATAATACTTATACCAGCGCCGTAACAAGGATTTTTTTAGGGGCTGCTGATCGCACATTTTTTTTTATCGACGATTGCAAAAATGCCTCAAAATAAAATTGCGAGCAAAAAAAAAACGGTCTCCAGTCGTCAAATACCGCGGAAAAAACCGCGCTGTATGCAAATCGTATTTTGAAAAAGTGAAAAAAGATACTATTTCCAAATTCCAAAATACCGCGAATCATAAACTGACTTTTGTAGTCAACATTTTTTTCTTTTTTTTGGGGCGGCTGAGGATGCTGAGATTTCACTAGGGGCGGCTCAGCCGTCCATAGCAGCCCCCTGGTTACGGCGCTGACTTATACTATGTTTTTAGCGAGCGGAGACCGGACCCGTACAACTTACATGTAGTGCATATAAATAAATTGGATACGATTCCAATTTTAAAAGTCTTTCTTGTTTTTTATTAGTTTTTATTTTTTTTACAATGAACTTTTATATATAGGGCTTAATGGTATCTGGGCCTTAGGTGCTTGCTACAATGTAGGGCTCAAGCCTTAGAGCCCCGCTGGAGTCGGCGCCCCTGAACCCAGCTGAACACATTTCAAGATGTGTGGTCTTACAATTTCGTACACACGCACACATTACAGCTTGTATTAGTTTAGTTTAATCCCAACTATCTTTCTAAATTCCTATTTTATAAAAATCGATGTTATTGATATTATTTAAACTAAAGATAATATTTGCACAATATACTTACTCTTCTATTGAATAAAAATTCAAATATACTATTAATAACAAAATATAAATAATTATAATGTAAAACAAAAACTTATAATTTCACAAAATTTAATGCATATAGAAATAAACTATATACTTTGTAGTTGCAACGAAATATATTATACTTTAATCCTTATCCTACCATAAAATCTAAAATCAAAATAATAAAATATAATAATTAAATTCACAAAAAACATAAACTTAATTAAAGCTTGTGAAAACAAAAAGCATTCGCATACTGAATAAAATTAATTAAGTATTCTATTGCCTAAATGTTTTTACATCACTCGCCTCTCTTTAAAAATCCGCTTAACCTTATACAAAAAAAGAAAAAAAAATCAAACTCTCATCTCATACCCGCCCGCATACAAAACGAAAATTCAACCCACACTGAAGTAGATACAAATAGAGCCGGATAGAGATTGACTTTAGCAAATTTTTAATAAAATACGACACTGAAGTATAGAATTTCATTAAAGTCGGTTTTACCAAATCGGTGGGTTCATTCGGTTCACCCAATGTAAACACAGCCAAATTCAATAAAGTTAGCTTTTTCAAGTTGGTTTATATAAAAAAAAAAAAAAAAAAATTTTTTTTGGGGGGATTTTGTTTTATAAGCAAAATTTACGTTTTATAGCGGTGCGGTTAACTGTTTTGTGAAATGTATATTTTGTCGGTGTTTTGTAACTCTCTTTATTTAATTAGAAATAAAAATAAATATTATTTAAATATGGTTTGCTTTTTTTTCTTTAGCTATGTACAAATACGTATTTAGTCAAATATGAATTTATTTGTATGTAAACTATTCGCAGAGATTTAATTTAATATAAAATTACGAAACAGAATTTAATAAATGATAAATGTTTAAAAACAAAAAACATTTTGTTTTATATTAGTTATATTTTTACTGCGCCTATTATAAGTAAGTATTTATATACAATATTTCTACTAATAAATGAAATATATTATGAGAATATATTGGAAAATAGTTACTTATATATGTACATTGTACATAATATATAAGTAATGTAAAAAGAAAATTCATTAGTATCTATCACGTTTCACGTAGAATGCTAAAATTTAGAAAATCTGATTCGCAATTTCAGTTCAAAACGAGGTTCAAAAGTTAATGTAAAAATTTTGAAACCAGAGTAATTAGTAATTATAATTACGTTATTAATATCATGTCATGATTATAATCGCGATTATATTAAAATGAAAACAATAAAATAATCATTGATTATTATAATTAAGAATTTTTTTTTACTTCATTTTTGAAAAAAATGAAACATAGGGATCGTGATTTTGGGTTTTGGTTTTGATCAGTTTTGGTTTTCAATTCGAATTTTGACCTGACGGTCCAACAAAACACAACCCCAAAACCTATATATTTTGATGTTGAATAAATTTTGCGTTTAACGGTACTTCAATCATCAAAATCCGTTTATCCTGAGAAAGTTATACCCTGAAAATGAGTATTGACAGCCCCCCTCAAAATTAATTTTATCAAAAAATTTTGTATCAAGTACTTATTGGTTTGATAATTTTTTTTCTCTCTTTTTTTCTCTCTTTTTATCTCTCTTTTTATCTCTCTTTTTATCTCTCTTTTTATCTCTCTTTTTTTCTCTCTTTTTTCTCTCTCTTTTTTTTCTCTCTTTTTTTTCTCTTCTTTTTCTCTCTTTTTTCTCTCTTTTTATTCTCTCTTTTTTTTTCTCTCTTTTTTTTTCTCTCTCTTTTTTTTTCTTACAAAAATGAAGTCGTGTACCAATTAATTGGTAGCTTGTTTTTAATATAATTTAGAAAACGTCTGGTATAGTCGAGGAGGCCCGCAGATCGATAAGGCAAAAAAAAAACACAAACAATCTCATCAGAAAATTTGAAAATTATAGTTTAAAACCCTAAACACAATCTTTACAATTGACTGGTATGAATCACAGATTGTGAATACAAACTGAAAAACTATATTGTAAGCGTGAAAGATTTGATTTAACATTCTATTTTATCTTGTTATTTTAATGTGTAGGTATAATTTCCAATCGGATGAATACAAGTAAATTTTTTCTTTATTTATTTTCATTTCCTTAGTTTAAATATCTTTTTTTATTTTTTAAAGAAACTGATAAAAGAATATAAGTATATATTATATTGTATATGTCAAATAAATAAGTTATGCTATTATAAAGTAGCGTTTGTTAATTATTCAAAATTTCTACTTCTTAGTGCCAGCAGCCACATTACGTAGTATATACTTGTAATTAATAGGCTTTTTAAAATCATTTTCTCGATCAATTCACCGTAAAAATATTATTTTAATTTGAGTATAAAAACGCTATTGCACCGTTGAAATTAATGTGTTCAAATTGACAAAATAATATAAGAATCGACTGAAACCACTTTAACGAAGATAGTAGGTATGCATGTGAATTTCATTAAAGTTTAAATCTTAATTAATAATAATTGCTTAATCTTATTTTAACAAATTAACAAATAAATTAACTGGATTTTTCTAATTCTAAATATGAAAAACAAACAAAAAAAAATAACAAAATATAGATGTCGTATCTATTTCAATCCAATGATATATTAAAATTAAACATTTATATAATCATTTCCAACAATTTATAATTTTTTTTTTTTTATACAAATTACGAACTACAACTAAAAAAAATAACTTAAATATTACTTAAGAACGTTTAAACCCGTTTTTATGTGATGGATAGTACCTCCTAATAGCCCCTCATCTCTAGCTTGTTGCACTCCAAGGCGTTCATTCGCTTTACCATCAATGCCTAAGCCTAGTCGTTCAATTAACCTTTCACCTCGATAGCCATTAACCTAAACCAAAAAAAAAATGTGCAATTTAATGGTGGAGTTTTCGAATTTATAATATTATAATAAGGTCAAATAAAAGATGAAAAAAGGCATATTTGTCAATATATAAAAGAATTATGAATGTTGTTTGAGGTTGCGTTGTCATATTGAATTGGTTTTTCACCATGGAATAATTTCAATTAATCCTCATATTTTTTGGAATTATTAAAATGAATTTATTTGATCTTTTATTATTTAATTGGCTGTAGCAACAACGCGTATTGGTATGAAAGTATTCCTATTTCTAGATATATTTTGGAACCTTCCAATGGTATAAAATATTTGCATCCCAGCTAGCACAACAAGGTAGCCGGCACGTGCTGGCGACCTAAAAGTGCCACTTTGAAGTAACTGGCACTGTAGCAAGGACGTAGCGGGCACGTAGCTGCTACGTGCCCGCTACCTAAATGGGGAACACTTTTGTGGTGCCTGCTACGTGCCGGCTACGTCGCGGGAACCTATTTGGCTACGTTGCTGGTTAGTGCCGGGGACGTCCCAGGAACTTTGTAGTAACCAAATTTAAAACATTATACAAACATACATATCTATCTCTTTCCTTTTTTCTTTTTTGCTTTTAATGTATAATATACAATAACTAATAATATACAGAGGTTCATCAATGATGATTACACCCAAGAAACAAATTTCGGTAATATGTTGGTCACGGCGACCGTTTTTAAAGTATAAATTGCGGACGATGGACGGT
>JAABKK020000003.1:664756-697612 GCA_011634745.2 Catotricha subobsoleta
TTCTCTGAGAAGACATCACATAATTTTTTTTTGTAGTATGTTTTATACAGTACTAGTAAATGTTTATCATTGACCGAAATTTTTTAAAATTTTTGACTATTGGAATTTACGCAATTTGATCCAAAACGTAGGAACGTGTAACGTGCCTAACGGTGGAATTGCCCATATGAGATTGAAGTAGCTATGACATTAGTATACGGGGACACAGGGTAACTACATAATAGTAACTACGATTGCAGTTAGTGTTTACGGATTACACTAAAGGTGATCCTTTTTTTAATCTCAAATTTTCTTCATAAAGATTTGTCATAAGTAAATACAATGTTTGCACTATCTACATACTTTTTTTGACCATAAATATCTAATTCAGATACTTTACTTTCATCATCTATAGATACCGCATCTAGTTATAAAATTTGAGATAACTTTTATTGATACTTTTTTCGATACTTTTGAAATTTTAATTTAAATAAATCTGTATATTTTATATTATCAAATTATATTTGGCTGATGTATTTGTTTGATGGAAAAAATTATTTGCTTGCATAATTAATACGACGTATACCTTTATCGGGGTTATGGCAATAATTGATTGAATTTTGTTGAGACATTTATTTATATCCCATATAAGTAAAACAACTCTGTCATTAAACATTAATTCATTAATGTTTTACGTCGCCTGGGTATATCAGAGATGATTCTCAAGAAATACTTGTATTTCTAATTAAAAAAATATAAAACACCAAACAAAATTTCTTCGATATATTGTATTCGTTAAAACAAATGACAATTTTATTGATAAAAGTTTTGCATAGTAAAATACAATATTTGACTTCGATTGGTAAAGATGTTAAGCCAGTTATTTAGATGAAGCTCAAAGTTACAATGATGGTCTTAATGGCTGATCTTAAAAAAACAATTTGTTTGCAATTATAGATATTATTTGTTTGCATTTAATACAGAATATTTGGTTAATTTTTTTTTTAAAGTATCTGAAATTAAATCTTTATATTTTGTCAGATACCTTTAAAATATCTAGATAAGTATTTATTTATTTACTTTTAGATACATTTTCAGGCATCTATATCTAAACAAGGGAGTATCTAGATACAATTTCTCGGTATCTGTGCGAAAACTGAAATTATATAATAATGTTCGCTATTAAATTATATAAAAATATTGTGAACATTATTAACACCAAAAAGAAAAGAATAAATACGCATAAATATTTTTATTTTATTTTTTATTTTTTTTTTTTTTTTTACATATATTTTGTTTTATTTTATAATTATTTTATTATTATTATATTCGGATTATAATTATTACATTGTAATCGTGTGTATTTATATAAATATACATTACATAGGTATTATGTGTTGGTGGTGGTGGTGGTATTTTGTGTATGTTTAAATATTTATTTATAAATTAAAAAATAAATGAGCATTCATATGAGTTATTAATCGAATCGAATTGCATGATGGGGATGGTGACGATGATATTGTAAATAAAAAGTAAACCAAACAAATATGGATGTTATAACAATGATTATGACGACAACGACAGAGACGACAACAACTGACATTACATTTTTTTTTACTTTTTCTTATTTTTTTTTTCTTTATTTTATTAATATTTTTATTAATTTAATTACAATTATATTTACTGATATTTTAATTATTTTTTTTAATTAGTTATCCCGTAGACAGCACATACAAAGTACAGTAGGTACAAGCATACACAAACCAGCGGCATTACGCCAATTTGTTCAGCTCTCTAAATATTTCTTTTATTTAAAAAAAAAAAAAATGGTTTTTGCTTCATAAAATTTTATTATTTTTTATCAAATAGTATTAAACGTACGACAGTCACTCTGATTTTTTTATTTTTTTTTAACATACAAAATATTCTTCTTTTTTGTCATTATTTTATTTATTTTTTTTAATTTGTGTCGTTCTCACTCTTATCAGTTATATTTAATTAATTTTAATTTCTTTCGAAGTAAAAATCGTTTAAATTAATTATTATTTGTTCTAAATTTTAATTAAATATTATTTGTTAAATTATAGTCTTTTGTCTTGTTTTTGTTGCTGTTGTTGTTGTAATAGATATTTTATTAGATAATTTTTTTTTCTTTTATATATAAAATATTATTTTTATTCTTATTATTTAATGTTATTATCAAAAGTAATAGAATCTCTGTCTTTTTTTTAATGGAAAAATCAGAAATTCTATTATTTTTGATTATGGAGTCATTTTATTTCTTAATAATTATTTTTCCTTTTGTTCCATTATTCAATTTTTAGTTATTTTAATAATTATATTTATTTTGTTTTGCTAAAACATGAAAACATACTAAAGTTTTATTTTATTTTTTTCATATAAAATAATTATAATTTGTAATTTATTTATTATTATTTTAATTAAATATGATCACTTTTTCATTTTATTTGTTTTTATTTAATTTATTTTTTATTTTTTTTATTTTACTTTATTTTATCTAATTAATATTTTGTAGGATTTTTATTTTTTTTTCCTTAATAAAATCTAGTTGTTGATCATAAGTGTCTGCCCCACCCGTAATCCCATATAAATGATTAAAACATTTACACACAATCATGACACATGCAGCGTTCTAGTTACTCAAAAGCATATTTCATTCAATTTAAATTTTTATTATGCTCAGCGCTCTTACTTACATCATATTGAGAAAAATTAAATATATATACATTAATTAAATTTTCATTGAATTTACACATCTATTTTTATTTTATTTTTGTTAAATTTGTTGGGAAATAACAACAATACTTTATATTCAAATATATAAATATAACCAGAAATCGGTAATAAAACATATCCTATCTAAGTAATAAGAAAACAAAATATGCGGCTGAAATAGAAAACAAAAAATTATAATTTATATTTTGTTTTATTCTTCTATTTGAAAATAATCGACATGAACATTGACGCTATAAATTGTCTCCAAAATACACAACATATTTTATTTCAATTATAGATATGAAATGATTTAGAAACATATCGATAATAAAATTGATGCTAAATTTAAGAATGCGATTGAACTTTAGGTTCTAGAACAATTCATTTAAATAAAGGCAATGTATAAAGAATTGGCAACGAAACATGGATGTATTTTCAGAGATCGCATGGAAATGTCCGTTAATTTTTTAATGAGTTCAATTAAAATAATAGATATATAGCAGTGCTATATACATATGTTTGTGCAAAACTTTTAGTTTTATTTTTATGTGTTACCAAAATATTTCAAATTGTTGTTATAAATCATTTATGTATACGCAAGCACGAGAAACGTTTAATATGATTGATTCAATATAAAAATATGAAAAAAAGTAATATGCAATACCTTAAACTCAAAAATTTGAACCGTCATAGTAAATTACTCAATTATTTCAGAATTGAAATAAGTTTGCTATAATGTCAGTATTGAAAGCAAATAATTAAAAAAAAAACGTAGATGAAAATAACATGACAATCGCCATAACTGATTATATTAAAGTAGCATAAATTGAAAATATTGAAAATTAATTTTATATGTGTATTTTTTTAAATAGATTTCTTGAAGTAGCGAGATAATCATTAACATTTGCCAACTAATTGAGTATTTAAATTAGTTAAATATGCTGCAAAGTTCTTCAAGATTCATTTCAAAATAGAAGCAAAACAAAACATGGAACTATGTACTAAAACATGGTAGGTATTTATTGAGAATAATACTGATTCATTTAAAGAACATGAAAAGTCAACAAAATTTTTTTTTTTTAGATAATTAAAGATATTTAGAGATCTATATCATCAGACAGTGACATTTGCAGCACTCCTTGCATATGATATTCTGAGACCAATCTAAGTCTTTCGTCCTCTTTTTATTAACTTTTCATTATCTGTAAATGATTGTATATGTCCTCAGCTACATATGCTTAAATGCACAATGCCAAATTATACTATATTATTTCATTTGTTTTTTGTTTTTTTTTTTTTAATTTTTTTCATTCTTTTTTTTACAATTACATCGAAAAATATCAATTATATATAATTATTATTTATTTGTATTATTAATATTATTACACAGATAATTTACCAAACAATTATATAAAAAATTTATGTTTAATTATTTAAAATAGTAGACAATTCTTTATTTATAATTTTCCATACATATTCGTTCAAACATTTAGTAGTTACTTCATTCTCACTTTCGATAGATTTTCTATTTATTTTAGTTTCTCTTTTTATTTTTCACATTTTATATTAAAACTATTTTCAGTAATTTTGTTTATGATGACATGTACGAGCTTATTAAATGCTATCAAATTAGAAAATTTAAAATAAAATTCAAGAAAAAAAGGCGAAAAAATGAAATTTTTACTTTTAAAAATGTTAATTCTGTTCAGAAAATAGATTATCAGATTTTCAGTTATTATAAATTACTTCTAATTGTTAATTTATATATTTTTTTTGGTTGTTAGTATTTTATTGTTACCTTCAGTTGCATTGCAACTAACATTTATGTAATAAATATTTAATTGTTATAAATTAAAAATCGTACCATTGAGTTGTCTGCTTCTTTCTTGGGGTTTGTGGCTAACTTTTAAAATAAAATGATTCGTTACCGTTTTGGCTAATCAAATTTCTTATATTGTCCGTTAATGTTTAGTTAAGAGACAATACATTTGAACATTTGCATTAAAACCATCGATATATATATATTTAAGCGACACTACAGTTCAAATGTTTTATTCCCAAAATGCGTCAATGGACGGTAATTGAATATTGTACTAAGTTAAGCAACATAACACTAAAATTAAAATATCGCGAAATATCGGATCTTTACAATTAAAATAATTATAATAATAACAATAATAGGAGCAGTCTGCTACTCTATAGCCCTAAATTCTATTCGTTTTTCTCGCGTCTTTATATTAAAGCAATAATTTAAGAAGAGACATATTTAAGCATTTTCTTTTCATTTTTTTGTTTTTTTTTGTATGAAAAGTATGCTTTTAATTATCGTTCTTCTATTTTATTATTATTTTTTTCTTTGCTATCTTCATCAGGAGGTGAATGGGTATGTGTGCATGTAATATGTGTTGTGTTTATGTTTATGATAACGGGTGGGTGAATCAATATCAATAATTAAGCTGAGTTTTTACAATCTTTTCTTTAATTTTCAATTTTTTTTTGTTGCTGTTACCTTAGCGAATGTAAAAGCAAAGATATGTGTTTTTATTCTGTATTTTTTTTTTTTTTGTATTAGTTATCTTTCTCTTTTCTTTATCTTATTTATTTATTTATTTATTATTTCTTTTTTTTTTTTAATTTACTTAATTAATACATTTAGTTTAAAATATTATTATATTTTTTAGAGCAAGTCCAAGTATATTTTATGTTAAATTGTTGATTTCATAAATATAAAATTACAGTTTATTTTTGAATCTAACCTGTATTTTTTTATGGTTTTAAGAAAAAGAAAAAGAAAAAGAAAAAAAAATCAATAAAATTTAATAGAAAAGGAAAATATCTTAATTACAGCCGCTGACACAATTATTTGTATTAAAAATGGCATTTAAAAATTATACATTTTATTCATCATATTTAGATTATTTTAATTACATTTATATTTATATATTAAAGTGCGATCAAGCGATCATTGCATACACTACACACATATTATACAAAAATATTAATTAATTAGAGCTGTTAACAATTATTCCGTTTTTTTTTTATTTTGTTAATTTTAAATTTTTAGTTTAGTTTTTAAATTGATTGATTTTTGTTTTTGTTTTTTTTTTTTTTTTATAAAATCGCAGCATTTAAAATCGTATTCTAATTTCTATATCGGATACGTGTGCGCAATATTCATCATATTTGTTTTATCATATTATTTAACCGGGGCTGTATAAAAGTTTATAGTTTTGAATATAAATAAGATTTTCAAACTCAATTTAATTTGGAAGATTATTCGGTTATAGAGAAAATGAATCGGAATGTTAATTGTACAAAAGCATTTAAAAGAAATGATTTAGGCAGTAAATGGTATGGAAACTATCCATTTAGATGGAAAAAAAATATGTTAGGCAGTAAATGTTGCCCGATAAACAATTATCGAGATTAATGAAATTAAATGATATTTGGCACAATTTCTAAAGAAATGTTAAGGTGTTTTAATTTCTTTGATTTTGTAAAAAATATCTGTATTCAATAATTGAAAAACAAATCTGCATCGTTCATTAACATTTATTTATCAAGTATAGGAATGCTGGTTAATGATATTACAATTCAGCTTTGTTTTAGTGTGGATTTCTTTATTCATTTAATATAATTTAATAGATAACTAAATTATTAATGATTTGTTCATACTTGATTCGAGTAATGTAAACAAGAAATTTATTTGTGAATTTAAAATCAGGAAAAATTTCTTAAGACATATAAAAAGATCAGATACAGTACTCAGCCGCTTAATATCTTTTTTTAATTTTCATGAAAACAAATTATAAGTTTATGATAAATCAAAATTAAAAAAGAAAAATGAGCTATGAGATTTGAATAATATTTTTTACAACAATTTAATCAGTCGCTCATCAGCGTTTCATGTAAATTTCACAAAATCCTTTGTAATAAATTTGGAAATTCTTATAAAATTTCTAATATTTGACCTCTTGATGCTATTTCAGATCTAATAATAATTAGGTACACAACAGTACACATACGCATGTACACACACACAAAACCACAACTCTCATATAACAGTAACAGAGCTGAAGAATTTACAAATCAATACAAAATAGCTAAGCGCATTAAGTTGGTTAAATGCTTTCAGATATAGGAATAAATTTTGATAAACCTTGAGGTTTGGTTCATGAAAGTTCCAATTCCAAGAATAGTTAGGTTTTATTTGAGGATCTTGTATGAGTGCATCTGCATATATAATAAAAACTGAAACAGTTGTACTTTCTTTGTTGATGTTAAACAGATTTAAAATTGCTTTAAGCAATTACTGTTTAGCAACAGTACTTGTAAAATAGCTTTAAAACTAGCTTTAGTTGTCCTTTATAACCCACCGGTTAAACCAAAAAATAAAACCTTGTTTATTTTTTTTTTTTTTAAATGCTGTGCGATAGATGACAGAATTAGGGTTTAACCGATGCATGGCCCTTTAATAATAACCTTTAAATAAAAACTCGGTTTTATTTTTCGGTTTAACCAGTAGGTTATAAATAACGAATGTAGCTATACTGTTTTATATAATATAGATTAAAGAGTGGAAAATGAAAGGTGAAAAATAAAATATAATAAATAAATAAATAAATAAAATAAGAAGTAAAAGAAAAACTCCTAACTGAACTGTTATTGAAGGTATCTTAAGATATTCGAAAATTCATAGTTTACAGTTTCAGTTCATGATCTTTGTGCACATATCTAATTCAGGATTATTTTTTCATGAGCTATTAGGTTCTGTTTTGTTTAAAAAATAAAATGAAGCGACAATAACTGTCTTGTTTTGTTTCTTAAATCACGTCACTACCTCTTGGAGGAAAGAGAAATCTACCAAATAGTGACATGGGACAAATGGAAGGTTGAACATCGACCAAAAACTAAAGACGCAAATATAAGAACGATTCAATAATGATAGCTAATAAATAAATAAATAACATCGAAATCGCTCTGTATAGTTTGTACTGTCATATTTGTGATTGCGTGTGTATGCATGTGCTTGTTTTCAATAATTCTATAGAATGTTAAATTATTATTTAAATACTTAATAGTATTACTAAAATAATATATTTTTTTTCTTCTTTTTTTTTATATATAAATTGATTCTTACAAAATATCTACCTATGTTTATAAAAAAATAAACTAAATTAAAAACAAATATAGAATAGTATTTATCATCATGTTATTCTTATAATATTAATTATTTTAAATTAGATATTGTTTTGCGGTTTTCTTTTTCTATTTTATATCTTTTTTTTTCTTTTTTATTATTATTATTTTTTACCTAAGAATAATTACTCTGATGACATGATATTGTGTACTTGCTCTAATTTATATGCAAGACGTTGTTTTTGTGAAAACTCATCTTCTTCTAATGTTACAGTTAATTGCTCGTTGTATTTCACAGCATAAGTATAGAGTTCGTGGAGGGCACAATTTGTATTAAATTCTGTTGTGTGCAACTGTAAATAATTAAGAAATAGGAAAAAAATTAATAATTTTTTCAAAATAAATCAACTTTAAAAATCATATTAATTAATTAAATAAAAGTTTTACACACATTTACATCATCACTTACCCGTGACTCTTCAGCAAGCATTGCATTCATATCTTGATCACTAATTGCTTGCATTTCTCTAATATCGGAATAGTAACGTTCCACCCATCCACGATACGATGGAATGTCTTTGGCATACAATAATTTTGAACTTGGCGAATCTTTACCCAAACGGTGATCAGATGTTGAACATGAGTCCATAAATGTTTGAGCAACAACCGATAAACATGAATCAACAATATTTGATTTATGTATGTCAAATACAAAATTCGGATTTTTGATTAAATTTACCCAAAATCTATTGAAACGAAAATGGAAATATATAAGATTATTCAATATTTATAATTTTTTTTTTTTTTAATTTGCTTAATTGTATATACCTTAATGGTAAACTATTGCTTTTCCATGTATGCACAACCTCTGGATCAGTGATTCCATGTAATAATGCTTGATCATCCAGAAAATCAAACATATATTTAATAGCTAATGGCAATGCAGAACCTCGGTGGGCTGTACTAAATATTGTTTCAAATAAATCATCCACAAATTTTTGTAATGTTCCTTTTGTAGCTAATAAACGTGTTAAATAAATTTCGGATACCATTTTATTAACACGTTCACCTTCTTTTTGTAAATCAATATCATGATGTTTAACTAAATGCCACCATTTTAAACCATTCTCCTGGCCATCAGCATTTAATGGGCTACCAGCTCGACTAAATGGAGGACTCGATGATGGATATTTGGACAAATTTAATGTTTCATATTTGTGTGATTTATCATTTTTATCCGATAATATTGACAAATTATAAATAGGACTTTGTCGTGATACTAAGCTCAGGCATGCACCATCTGGTACATGATAATGATGTAATGTGTTCAGTTTTTTCCATTCACTGTCTAATTTAGAAGTTGAATCTTCATCATATAAAATGACACGTCCTGATGTACCCGTACGCCATTCTAAATCTAAATCATCACGACGTGGACGTTGACTCCAAGGTGTATTTCGATAAATTGTATCCAAACATTTTTCTTTAACTTGTCCAATTGTATCACAATCTAATACACGTACGGGTACATTTTCCGTATTTGTTGGTAACATTTCGCTATTGTTTGTACATAGAATTGGTTGTTGTGTTATACTTGCATAAACGGTCATTAATTTAAATTCAATTAATTGACGAATGAGCTTTTCTTCACTCAATGAGTACCGTGCTTCGTGTGTTATTGCATCAACAGGACCTTTATCAACTTGACCTTTTACGGCACGGAATAACATATATAATGGTTCACCAGCACATTCACGCAAAAATTTGTATAATAAAAATGTAAACCATGCACTTAACATTTTCTCTGCCACACTCTCGGTACGTCGCAACAATAGTTTCGGATGACTTTTACCATCAATACATTTTTCAATTAATTCGGCTAATAATGTTTTCAATATATCTGTGCAATATTCTAATTTACTTTGTAATGTGACCATTATCAATGATGCAACATTAACACGTTCACGCATTGAAAAATATCGATTACTCTCTAATGTACGAATAAATAATAATAAAAATGTTTTGTTCATTATTAATTGACCAAAAAGTCGTAGACCCTTTTCTTTCTTTAGTAATTCGGGACGTTCCCATTGCAACACAACATGATCTTCATGATTGGGAAATAGAATTTTCATTGCGTACGTACGATAATCTAAAAATGGTATACCGCCACTGGTCAAATCGCCAGTTAAATCACCCATTTCGGTTTGTAGTTCAGCAAATGCTTCTTTACATTCGGCAGCTACTTGTAACTCCAATATGTCCATTTGTTCTTGCATATTTTTCAAAACGCGGTTACTTTCACTGGTCTTCTTACGATATGCAACTAGTAGTGCAACAAATATTAAAAACAAAATGATGACACCTATTTTGATATAAAAGAAAATCGTTAAATGAATTGTAAGTAAATACATTAGATATTTAAAAATGACGTTAAATAAATGGAATTGATAATGGGTGTACCAAAAAGTGACACAGGACAGGTGCTCGTGATAATCATTCCGACGAGTGAATGAAACATTTTCTGAAGATTCGCCGATGTTAACCATTATACGTAATTTTGTGGAGCTGTTTGCTAGTTATACTGAACTCCTCTCGTGTTAGGTACACATGCAGAACCACCAAATTACGTATGTTGGTGAACATCCGTGAATTATGAGAAAATGGCTAATGGCTAATTAAAAAAATATTTACCTGCTGTAACACCAAAAAGTGCATTTCGACTAAGACCGTGCATTAAAGTCGGTGACGCATAACTCAATACACCAATATCATAGTTTAGCGAATTGCCAACTTTAACCGTAACTCTTGGTGCTCTAATAAACATTAAAGATAAGAAAAAATTAGTATAAATTATTATTAAATAAGATATTGAAAAATCAATTACTTACTCATTTGAATCCGTTGCTTCAATTGGTGGTCGACACGTTAATTGTTGCCGCGATAATGATGTTATGTTACAAACACCTTCACCAATCATAACCATAACATCATTTTCTTTACATGCTCGATCTAAGTTTTTGCCGTTTATAGTTAAATATTCACTTTTAAAATATTTAACATTTTCTTCGAATGGCAAATAAATTGGATTTGGATACAATTCAAATGGATTTTGATTTTTCATTGTAAGATTTTGAACACCGGCAACGTCGTCCATCTGAAAACCATATTCCAGTTGCATTGGACGATCAGCATCGAGACTTGCACTATCGGCATCAATAACCGGTGAATCGCAATACATCTCAGAGTTCGATTCAACTTTGCATTGCGAGAGGAACATTTTCTTCTGATAGTAAACATACATATTAGGATTTTGGATGGATTCAAATTGATTTCCAATGACCATAATCTTAATGCCACCCGATGGTACACCTTTCGGTGCTTTAATTTGTCCACTTGGACCAGATGTTGCATACTCAATTGTTGGATCGTCAACATATTTAAATATTTCGCCATTAAATTCACGAACACCATTATCAAATTTCATTTTTAGTTTTCCTTTAATTTGTTGTTTCGCCGAACTAGTGCGGCAAAGTGCTTGAGTTTCATCAGCACTTAATATTTCACATGGCAGTTCATCGATATATGCTTTAATGCGACTGCCGGCATTCAAATGACTTCCACTTATCGTTACTTGCGTTCCACCTGATATTGGACCGAATTTCGGATGAAAATCTTCAATTTGTGGATCAACAAATTGATAATCAGATATCGATTCACCACGATAATCAGCTATTTGTACAACAATGCGGCCATGTCGATATTGCTGAACACCAGGACTATCAACGGTGCACACAATTTCCTTTGTATCAACGTATAAATTTGCAAATGGCATACAACTAATTCCAGCAACTTTTACACCAGAATAAATATCACTGAAATTTTTTCCTAAATTTATACCACGTATTGTTATATTAGTGCCACCTTCCCATGGTCCAGTTATTGGTTCAAATGAATTTATTTTTGGATTTGGGCAAGTTTGTAACCGATTCAACCAATCATTTTTCTTTTCATCTTGTTTACTACATTGATCATCAACTTCACATGTTGATGTCGATTGACACCAGCCACAATTATATTTTTCGGGTAATGCCAAACAAGTACCGCAGCTATCACACATATCACGACATCGATATATTACAACTGTAAATTGTGATAAAAATAAAATATTTATTGTTTTTCCATTTCAAAATTTTTAAAGGACTTTAAGTTTTTATTTTTGCTTTCCCTTTAAAAGCATTAAATAAAAACTGTATACAAAATGAGATAAATTATTTGCAATAAACAAATAGGATAGGAAGGTGTTAAACGAATAGTCGTAATAATTGAAATTACACCATTTCCATACAGTAAATTAAATTTTCAAAATATTGTATTCAAAAATATTCTCAAACCACACTTACCATGTATATCATGTGGATTATCTAGTGGCTTAGAACCGCCCCAAATAACAGCAAATGTTGCCGTCAAATTTGGTGATTTTGATGTATAAACAAATTCCATTGGATCACAGTAAATTGTATCACCCAGTAATTGAGCATTCACACTTGTAACACGTCCTTCAATATTAAATTGGCACACAAAACGTGTTTGAACAATAAATTGTCCTATAATATGAACTTTCACTTTAATTGACTTCTTTGCACCAGCGGCAACTAATATTTCACTTCCATCACCGGTTGCATTAATTGTCGGACAAAAACTTGGACCGGAACGATAACTGGGACCAATTCGCTATAAAATAAAAGTATAATTATGTATGTTTAACAGTTAAATTGAATAAATTGGAAGTGGATGCGCTGCACTCTTTCTAATCTTAATTTGGCTTTAAGTACCGGAAGTATTTTTAATGCAAAAGTTTAATATTTTCTTTTGGTTGACATAGAGATTTCAAAATTTGCTTATATTTCCTTTGTTTTCAAAAAACATTTATAGGTATGTTATAATACTAGCAAATGCAAAGCATTGATTACAATAAAAAAAATCGTTCATTTGTGATAATATTATTCTCGTCTATATTTAAATCATTAGCTAGTATTAAAACAGTGAGACTGTTCGCTATTATTTATTAGAATCTTTGTTCGCTAAGTGTAGTATATATATATGAATTTTAGCGTTCAATTTGCAATGACATCAAAAATAATATTTTTTCTACTTACGCTGACGCCAGTAACCAAAATATCATTACGGCAATTTTCTGCGGTATCGTGGGTACAACGATGTGCCTCAACGCACCAATCACATGGAAATTGTGATGAAACACATCTTGTACATGACAGATGTGTTGAACAATCGAAAAATGTGAAATTTGTTGTGACTAGGTCCGGTCCATTGATAGTACGTACTGACAATTTGGCCGTGAAGTGATCTATTACAATATATGTATTATTTTGATTAATTTCTATATTAAAATTTAGTTAAATAAATAATATTGACTAATAAATTAACTGACGTTTTCCTTGTGCAATTTGTGGCAGTAAATCAGTACGAGGTGTTGTACAGTTAACACCATTTCGTTTACGCGTTGCATTTGTATAAATTGTTGGTTTATCAGCTGTTGTAAAAGCACAGACTAAGCTCTCCTTTAGCGCTGGTAAATGATCAATTGTCAATTCGAGCTGAAATTTCGAAATAAAAAATATATATCATAGTTTTGATATAATATACAAGTACATACCGTTCTAGCAGTGGTTCTTTGTAATTGATGTGGTAGCACATTGGTGATTGTTGTACATTTTCCAGTTTTATAAGTAACCCAAAATAATGGGTCATTTGAGTTATCTTCACAGTTTGAACGTAAACTACATTTATTTTCTAATGAACACCAACCACAATATGGATCTTTAGCACCCAAACAATCTGAACATGTTGAAAATACAGTACAATCATGCACTTTAACTTTGGACACCTTTTTCTTTGTCATAACATAAAGATTTAATTCCTGTGTATCAAAATGCATATCAGCATTAACCGGTGAATTTGCATTTATTTCAATATCAGCATATTCAATGGCAGCTGTGGCTGATTCAACCACAATCTTCTTTAAATGCCCATCAATGGTACCAACAAATACAACGGTATATTCACTAGTATGTGTGGCTGCAACAGCCGTTAATTGTGTTTGAAATAATGCGACTGGAACAGCGGCTATTGGTTGTTCACCACCCAAGGGATAATTTACATCTAAACCGCAAAAATCTTCACTGATTGTTTGTAATTTTGTTAAAACACACTGCATATTTGGTGATATAAAGTCTAAACCTCGATTTCCAGAGCCATTGAAACAATACTTTATATTTTGCATAAATTTTCTTCGTATAGATTTCAGTGAATAAACACATAAAGCTGAACGATTTGTGGGAGTATCGTCTTTGCCTTCGGAAAATACAGCATATAAAACGTCATCTTGTGGAGTTATGCTTAAATTTTCAGCCAAATCAGCACCTGGTCTTCCCAAATAGGCAGCACGTACTAAATTATATTTTGTATTTTCGCTAATACAATCAACTGGTATTTCTGTATATGAATAATAGTTTGAGTCCTCCTGGCACACTCGCACTAATTTAGTTATGTATTCTCTTGGTGCAATATGCGCATTATGCTTTAATTGAGTTGTTAAGAAATATGAGAAACGCTCTGAACTAAAGCCATAAACATAATTCACAGAATAAGATTCGCGTGCATTTGAATTGATAAAGATTCGTGTGCCAGTTGTAACAGCCGACGATGCAATTTGAAACATTCTTCCTTTTTCTAAGCTACGTGATGCAACCGCTGGAATTTCACTTCGATAAGCTGAATTTCCGGTGAATGTGACACCAACATACATAACATTAGTAACTGGTGGTGATGGTGGACCCGGGGCTATAAATGCAACCGTTGATGCAGCTATTTAGTATTAAATCATAATATAATTAGTGGAAATAAATAAATAATAATCATATTTAAAAATTTCATAGAAAAGATACCAACTTTCACTATTTGCAACAACCGCCTCCAGTACATCTTGTTCTACATTGCTGACGTTTTGCAAATTTCTTACGGTACAAATACCTTGAAATACTGAACCGCATGTTATTAAGCGACTTGTACTGTAGTCAATCAACAGGACTTTGTTAACATTATCAGTTAATTTACGAGTTAAATTAGATGTGCATTCAGCAAAACTACAATCGTTTGAGTCATTTTTTGGTCCAGTTATTGCTGTTGCCACTTTTTCTAGATCGGGTGATAATTGATAAAGACGATTTCTACCGCCGATGAATACCTTTGATAACAAAAAATATCGATGTTTATTTAATGCGCAACGAAATCAATAGTTGTCAGAGATGAATTATTATGACTTACCCGCCCGGTATTCCGATCCACAATTAAATGATTTAAATCCGTATCGAATGTTGTTGAATGTGTGATTGTATTATTGCTAATATTATTAATACTATTGTTAAAACTAGTGTAAATGCTACTACTGCTGGCTATGGTACCACCGCCTCCATTTTTTCCATTAATATTGCCATTGTTGCTTACGACATTTTTAATTGTTGCTAGCAACAAAAAGCTTACAATTAGCTTCATGATTCAAGGCATATGACCTAAAATGAGAATAAAAACAATTACGTGAATGAAAATAAATTTTATTTAAGCAATTTAAATACAACATTCACAAAAAAAAAAAAAAAAATAAAAAGGAAAGAAGATGAACTAAATTAAATATAGTTTATTTGGTTAGTGTATGATCAATTGATTAATGTACATAAAGCTCATCGACATAACCATAAGTCACAAGAATATTTGTATTTATGCCATTACTCTAAAGCCACGAAGAAACTACCATGTAAAAGCGTCATTTCTAAATTGCAAGTGTTCCAGAGAGCAGTTTATGTTAATAAATATATTATTAAATTATTTGATGATTGGATATTGCAGAACTGAGGTTTTCCTAAGTTTGAAGATGATTGAAATGTACAAACAAAAATGTGCATCCATTAAGTATAAGAAACAGCAACAGCAGCAATGAATATCGTGAACACATAAACTCAAACGCTGTGAAATAGGAATTAACAAATTCATATTGACCCTTAAAGAAATCACTTGAAATATATAAAATGTGAACCATACATAAAGTCAGAATAATTAACAAAAACAATTTCATTAAATTTAATCAACTTTCGTCACATTTTTATTTTCTATATACTCTCTACTTGATCTGTATCTTTAGTGATAAAATTCTTTTAGTCATATTTCAGAATGTAGTAAACTGAAAACTTCACACATAATAAGATGCCATAATTTCTTCAAAAATCAAATTAATCAATCAAAATTCTAATTCATTGTGTCAAGTGGTTGTCACTTTTTATTCACCCAATCACCCATACTCTTAAATTATGCTTTCCTATTAAAAATGCTATAATCGATAGGACAAAATATAAAAAAGAAAAAAGAAGAAGGAAAATGACAGTAAATATATAAATAAATCTTTAACGGGAGGGGCACTAACCTGTTTGATTTTATCGTTGGGTTGTCTTTATAATCTTTTAATGGAAATGGATGATGATAACGATGACGATAAACAAGCACAAGAACGTTTAAATAACGATTACGATGAGTATATGATTTTTATTTCCAATATTCGATTTAAATAATTAAAATAATTTTTATTTTATTTGTTTTTTTAAAATTATAATCAATAAATCACAAAAACATTTTTTTTTTTCTTAAATAAATCGGATATGCATGTGGCGGATAGTGATTAAAATATCTGATCTAACCAATAAGGAACGTTGTTGTTGTTGTTTTCTATATTTATATTTTGTTGTCTTGTGTTGGAAATTGTAGTTTTGCGTAGAGTTAAAATGATGATCACAATGAGAATGTTGTTGTATATTAAATTTAATATTTTAATGTTATATTGTTGTGTTTTACATTCTTATTTGTTTGTTGGCAAGTAAGTAGATTAGAAATGTTTTGTGTTTCTATTTTATTTTATTTATTTATTTTTTTTACTTTATCAGCACACTAGCAAAATATGCAACACATGAAATACACTGGTTCACATTAGTTTTATTTAAAAATGTTTTTCATTTTGTTAATTTTTCTTAAAAATAACTATTGGCTTTTGATTTATTTATATTAAGTGAACAAAAAAAAAAAAAATAATTGTTGTAATAAAAATTACACTATTTTCTAACAAAAATTATCTGTTGAACTAAAATTGTAGGAAACCTACAAAAGATAAATATTATTAAATTTAATTATTCACTCATATTTTATTATTTTATCAGCTTCTGCACATAATATAAAAAATAAAAACTGCAAAATACTTGGATATTATTACTTATAAACTTTTGATAAGCAATTATTAGTCAAAGAATTTAATTTAAAATGAAAAAAAAAGAACATTATTTTTATTTATTTATTTTTTTTTTTGCTGAAATTCTTGTTTGGTGATTTAATATTTATGGTAATAAATTTTTATTTTCGTTTGTTGAATAGATTTATCATTATTTTCTTTTTATTAAAATATATTATGCGAATTAGTTGAAAAAAATGTGTATGATTATTGTTTTGTTGCATACACAAATGCCACAGAATGATGAATAATCAATGTGACGTCGTTTTTCAGCATATCGTATTAAAACGATGATACATTTTATTTATATGGTCTGGTCATATATATATAGATATGTGTGAACGTGTAAGTAAGTATTGGTTTGTATGTATCAAATTCCAAATGTATTTAATTAGGTTTGCATTTGAATGTTAATGTTAGAGAATCTACTGCACGGTCAATAAATATTCTTTTATCTAGTCTGAATGATAATAAACAAAAACTGTGTTTTTTTATTAAAATATTATAAAAATATAAAAACAAAAAAAATTAAGTTTAATTGAATTATGCAGATATTTTTGTGTCGTTTATATTGAGATAAATATGCAGAGATCTCGCATTTTGATATACAAAATTAGGATGGGAGTGTATGAAAAGTTAAGAAAAAAATAAGGTTGAAATTTAGTGAGCAAAAACAAAAAACAAGGTCTTTCAGTAAACTAATGCGAGCAAAAAATAAACTTTTATTAAATAAATTTAAAAAAAATTAGGGATTTCGGACTAAAAAAACTTCAAAAAAATAGGAGAAAATAAGGAATTTTTTGCCATGAATTTCAAAAAATTAGGACAAAATAGATATTTAGGTGCGAGTTCTGAATATGCGAACTATGAGATAGAGTATTTTAGTTCATATATAACTAAATAAGAGCCGGTATATCAAACGACTTTAAACTATAGGCTAAACCGAGAGTTTATCCATACAAAAGTCCACCGATTAAGCAAAAGCCATTCGTTTAAATAGTTAATCGTCATTTGATAAACCAGCCAAACGTCAGTTTAAATTGTTAACACTTTGATTTATAAATCGCGAATAATTAGCAGTTGATTCCGTCTCATTTTCACGTTGCTTATTCAAATTTTCGTTTTAATCTGAATTATTATCAATCAAAAATAAGGACAAATCACGTTAATAAGATTTATTTTATTTTCAAGTTGGCAAATGGGAATAAAGTCCAAAGGGAATAAAAATAGTGCCACTAAATTTCTAAATGTTCATTTAATTAGGGAAACCATTTTGAATATTATTGGTAAGAGTGAGTAACTCAATATGTTTGAATATGTAATGTGAAATCTAATATAAAATTTTGGAGCATTATCGCGCAAAACAAAGTGATATTAGTTAATAAATAAAATCGATTTTTCTGAAAATAATACAAATTAATTTTATACGGTTGCCTGAACAATTTTTTGAAAAAAAAAAAAAGACATGCTGCCAATTTCATTTTCGTCACGAAATGAATACTTTATCTTACTTTTCTAAATCTAAATTTCTCAAAAATGAAGTAAAATTTGAAACTAGGTTTACCACTTTGTCGCTCATCCTAAAATTTTGTCTTACAAAATCACAAATTATTAGAAATTGGTTTTCAAGTTATTTTCATATTATATTCTTTCAATATTGATTATTTCTGTAAAAAGTGGGTGTAAAAAGTTTTGTGCTGCCTACAAGTTTATGCGATTATAACTTCTGTTCCTTGTCTTCTTATTTATGAAAATGACTTACTATTCTAAAAACAGAATACAAACTTCTAGTAGGTAACATTGAAAATGTCTTTAATTATCTAGAGTATACTTATGATAAACCTATAACTAATAAATAATAATTTTCCTTATATAAATTTTTACGTTATTGTCATTATCAGGTTATTCTATTCAAAATTTAATTCTACTTTATTCTTTTTTCGAGAAAACTCAACCATCTAACTTTTGCTGAATACTGAAAACTTTTACTATATTCTGCAGCATAAATAATATAGTTGTTTCTTCTCTTCTGACCCTCTACGTTTTTTTAAAAATGCGTTTGCATGATAGGACAATTACATATTCCGGTGACGACATAAGATTATTGTTGTGAAATAAGTGACACAATTCTTAAAAATTAATATTTAATTAAACCGCAAGAGAAAAAAACCGCTTCAAAAGAAATATTCATATAAAAAATGTAATAGCTATTAATAAATGTGAGCTTTTGTCAAGCAAACTAAACATAAACAATATATATAATATGAAATAATGATTTAAATAATTCACAATCTATATAATCGATATTTAATTATTAATTTACCAGTCACAGCAATTGATTGTCATAAATACACAATTAAATTTGAAAATATCTTAAATATTCGGAATGAAATTTTAAAAATACATAAATGAAATTGAGTGGCTTTATTCTGCTTGTTAAATGAAATGGAAAAAAAAAATCAAATAAGGAAATGTCTACTAAATATTAAAATATTTATGTTTTCATTTATAATGCATAGGTACGAAAAAGAAAAATGTGATAAACTTTGGATGATATGAAATAAGAAAAGTTTTATTATACAATGCGCTTGTAAAGTATTTCAAGCACTTGTCTCAATAAATCTCGATAAATTATTGGACTTATTTTCCATATTATTGAAACGGAAATATTCACTCCTTTTTTTTTATTTAATCCGGGAATGCGAAACAAAATCGAAATACATAAGTATTTTGAAAATATCAAAAATATGGCTGAAATGATTAGTGAACAAAATTTCATAATGTTTACGAAAATTAAATAAATATAAAATATTTCACAATTATCATAATTGAGTTTCTTGTAATTTTTGGTATTGCACCTACGCAAAATTATATGAAATTTCAAGTGTAGCTATTGGAGTAGAGAATCAACAAACAACTTTACATTATTATCTTAAAACGATGCTATAGTTGAATATGAAGATGATGCTGGTTTCTCTAGCGATTTTTTTTCTTTGATTGTGTTGGTGATATGATAAGAGTAGTGATGAACAAAATGTTCATTGTCATTAAGTACAAAATTTAAAATGGCTTTAAATTGGAACTAATAGAAGTTATAGAATTTACATACCGAACTTGACCAAGTATTTTTTTTTCTCCGTTTTCTGTTTAAAATTAATTTAGAAACTACATTTAAAAAAAATATAAATAAACAGATGAAAAATTTAACAGGGCTGGATTATTTAACACAAAGCGACCAACAAAAGCAATATACACAACAATTTTCTCTTCACTTAACCACCGCTTACATATAAATTTTCGTATATCGTATTTGTTTAAATTGCTATGAATGCCTATGTGTATGGTATGGGAGTGTTCGTACAAAATTTGATTTTATATTAATACAGTCAAAGTCGCGTCGAATCGCAACTTAAGCATCTTATAGAGAAAAAAAAAAGAACTCATTCCATTGCAAAATGCACACACATAGAAGGAAAAAATCACACATACACAATCAAACCCACTCAACAAAAATATCAGAATAATTGACATTGCCGATAAAAGAATTTAGAAGATTATTCATTAATTGAGAGCAATAAATCAAGTGGAAACTATTTTTCTTTTCAACTGACAACTAGGAAAGAAAAACCCTAAACAAAACACACACCACACTAAATAATTTCACTTTTTTCACGCGTTCATATTTGTTGCTGTTGCGGTGCATTTAATGTGATGAGGCGAACAATATGATTTTTTTTTTTTTTTGAACCATCACTGCGCAGCTCCCACAACAACAAAATATATCGGTTCAAATGATTCGAAGATGTGGATTTTCTTTAAATCACTTTATTTCATTGATTTTCTTTAACATTATCATAATATCAGGATAATGCAACATTTTTATTGAGTTGGAACTAACTTTTTAATTTATTTTTGATTTGTTTTCACTACATAATTTTTTTCTTTTTGACACTGCCACTCTCTGACTAATGCAAACCAGGGCTAGAAATTTAACAACACACAATAATAAATATGGTCGCTGCCATTTTTTGTTGATAGTGTGAATGTGTTATGTATGTAGAAGTGTGTACAAGTACACACTACACATGTGCAATGAGAATTTAAGAGAATGAAATAAAGTGTAAAATAAGAAAAGAAAAAAAGAACTCATGATTTATAGCTATATCATGTGTAACTAAAACTATATGTATATACGAAAAGGTACCCGCCGCCATATTCTCTAAACAAAATTTTTATACCAGTCACACACATTTTATATTATTCGATTTTTTCAATTAGTTCCACTAGATTTTATTCACTTACAATCATTTTTATCAATTCCAATAATTGAAAATAAACTATTTTTAAAATACATTCTTTAATACACCATTGTTATTGTTTATATTTCTTTTAATTAAAATATTTACTTTAATATTTTTTAATTTGCACAAGACACCACCGAAGCAAAAACTGCATACAATAAAAATTGTAGTCTCCAGTGAGAAAGCTAAAGAAAAAAATGTATATGTTATTATGAATGTCAATAGTCTTGTAATACGTTCTGCAGGAGAAATCTAGTCCATTAATTAAATTTACAAATTTCTTAACACAAGGCGTTTCCCACTGCACATGATCAAAACTAATTTAGTTAACGAATTTATATGATTATAAAATAGACTACTTAAGTAAACCACGGTAGTTTTTGGAACTTATGTCTGACAGCACCTTATGAATGAAGAAAAAAAAAACAAAAAACCTGACAGCAAACTAGGGGGGACGGGGTTAAAAATTATCAAATTTAATGTGACATAATAAGCTAACGATCCCCCAAAACTGAGCCATAACATACAGATACAGCGCCAGACCGACTTAAGTAGTCTATGTAAATCTACCTTTATTTCATATAGGCTTAACAGTTATTTTCTTTATTTTCTCATTGAAAAAATTATGGAAGCCAATTATCAAGATTATTCGAGTTTTGTCTATTATTTCTATATTGTTTCGCGCGTGGGTACAATGAGCATAATTAAATTTCCATCGCTTCTTCTTAAAATATAATATCATAAAATATTCTTCTTGCGGGCTTGTAAAATGTATTTCTACAAAAGTTAGCCAAGACAGTGTGATATTGCAATTTGTCGTCTTTAACAGGCTTATCCTATATACGCCAGCCCGGTAACAGTTGTTCTCCAGGAGTTACATGCATAAGAGAGTTGTAGAAAAAATCATGTAAATAAATGCTCTTCTTCCTTATACAACTGGAGGGTAGCTGTCAACCCAGAAGTAAATAGAGAACGCCTGATTCAAAAAAAGAAAAGAATTCAAAATGAAGTACTAGACATTCTCATTTGAAAATAATTTAAGAGTCCTCTATAGTTCAAAAAAAATATTTTTTTAGCACAATGAATTATCAGTAAATAAACAAAGATTTACAAAAATTAATCAGATTTTAGCAAATAAAATAGTAATATAATTAAAACGACGAGAAATAAAATGAATAATCTACATCAAGCACTAGTTAGATAATCTCATTACCTTTTCAAAAATAATTTGCAGTGCTATAAAAACTGGCACTTTATGCCATTTTTTCTCAAAACAGAAAGCCATTTTTTGGGCAATTTTTTTTTAGTACTATAGAAGGACTCTTAAACATAAATAACTGGAAATCGCTCATTTTAATCAAAATATTTGAATATTTTATATTTTGTTTTTTTATTTTAGGAACTTTTTCATGAGTTTGTTGTTTATTTTCCACTCCACAAACTATTAATTTTTTAATCTTAAAATAATAATTCCGATATTTAGGGTTAATCAAAAAACAAAAAAAAATAATAATAGAATAAGATATGTTTTTAGTACAACAAGTTTTCTGTCGTGTTAAAATTAAAATCACGTAAATTTGATCGTCTAGTGTCTAGTGCTCTTATCATTCATATTAATTATTTATTCATTATTGTGTAATTATAGTTTATATTTTTAATATTTTTATAGTTTGAAAATCAATCAACATCAATACAGTCTTCGCTAGAATAAATTGTACGAAAAATTAAATAGTTAAAGAATTTGTTTTATCAATTTATCAATTTGTATATTTTTTACTCAAAATTATTTTATTGTTGATACTAAACTTCAATTTTTTGTTTAATTTCAGTTGTTGATCGCAATATCGATAAAATGGATCTTTTAAATAGTTCAAGCATCATCAATAAAATTATGGATATGGATTTAAATGACGATATCGCCATAAAAAATGTTATCGATATCATTACCAGTCATCCTTCCAGAAGTTCTTTCTTTCTGGGCAACCTCTTAGGTACGACAAAGCATCATAATATTGAACTTGATAAGTCAATATTCTTCTATCACAATGCATATTCACCAGACGATTTGTACGCCTTCATTTTTAAAGAAAAGGATGAACTTGATGGCTTCCTAGTAAATCTTTTCGAATCGCGCGATGCCCCTAGTCATGGAATACCCTTTGAGCATTATGGCATTAAATGTGACATGGAAGACATCCCAGTGCCTCCTGTTGAATACAAAGGAATAGAGAAATTAGTGCGAATAGATGTTTCCAGCGATACAAAATTTACACTTAGGAAAATCACTGTGTCAGTGGATAAAAAGGCCCACGGCAGATTTTTCAACCTCCCAACTAGCGACGTTAGTGATATTATTACGTCGCTACATAGAAGAGAAGAAGGCTACAAGGCTATCGATGAACTTACGCATGATCAAAATTATGACTACTTCATGGACTCTGAAGACTCTGATGAGCATGATAACATCAACCACTACGACCCCGGATTGTCCGACACCTTTGAAAATAAAATTCTAAACTACATACATCAGTTATGTAAAAATATTAAAAATGTTGGTCATCTAAAATCATTTGTAGAGGGAATGTTGCTAGGTGCTAATTTTTATGATCCATATGACGGAAAAGGTCAGAACATCTTAGCAATTCAATCTCCAGTTGATGATACAACATTTATGGTGGCCTTTAATCATATAAGTAGACCAACGAAAGAAGAGCACCTTTGTGCACTAGAGTCTAATATGGATAACCTTCTTACCCATTATCTTCCTGACTACACGTTCGATTTAAACAAAAGGAATGTTATATTGTTGGCCATTACGTACAATACCGATTTTGAACCTGATTTTGATTCTGTTGATAACATTGTAAGCTTAAGACACTCTACAGAAGCCAAAGAGTTTAAATATATCTTAGAATCCTACTTACATACGCTATCTCTCATGGATAGATGTCGCTATATTATCCTCAAAAACAAACATTTATTAACTGACCATATCAACAATATACCTCCTTCTCTTCAGTCTTTCGTTTGGTCTTCCAAACGCTCTTTGACACACTATCGAATTAAGAATTAAGATTATTAGTCAGATGTAATTTTTTTACTTAAATTTAATTAAATTAAAAAAGTGTCTTATAAGTCTGTTTATTATAGTAATTATTATTTTAATAAATATTGAATATTTAAAAAAAAAAATTTGTTGATTTCTTGTAAACAAATTATTATTTTTGAATTGACATTTTAATGTTATGATTACGATCGATTGGCTCGCAATTGTTTTCGAAAAAAACTAAATAAAGGTCAGAAGAGGCCCACAGAATAGTAAAAGTTTGGAAAATATTAAATTTGTATCCAGGTTCAGTCTCAAGAAAAAATACTTATAAAACAATATTTGTTTTTTATACGAGCTATCGGCCTAAAAATGTAATGTAGCTGTAGGTTTCTAAAACATATTGAATACAATTTTGATAGGCTTTTGTGAAAAAAATTCAATCAGAATGTCAATGTAATTGTTTTTTATACCGAAAATCATCTAACTTCAGTTAAACTACTAACAATTTTTTTTTTATAAAACAATCTATCAATATTATATATATATATATGTACATTGTACATATATAAAATCCATAGTCGGTTTTCGTATGTACCTCTACTCCTCTCCAACTATCCAGCCGATTTTTAGAAGTGAGGTATCTATGGAAAGGTAAGAACTTTGTGCAGATTATAGGCTATACAGCATTAATTAAGCTGAGGGGTTCTGGATATAATTGCAAAGAACATAAAACATAAAATTATGCATAGTGTGTAATAGGTAATAGCAACATAACTCTCCTATCATATTCCGATTATAACTCATTAAAACTATATTTGCCTTAACTGTAATACGGAACGATTATTTTTTTAGTTTATATGAGGCCGTATATACGGAATATGATCGAAATAGAAGCATTCTGTCAAAATATATCCCAGAAATTCAATCCGAGCAAGAAATCGTTTTCTTCATTTAATATAAATCATACAAAATGCTTACAATTGGTTTTACTTCTACAGATAGCTATGATCAAACTTGCAATATAACGTAAACGAACGAACGAAAAGAAAAACCTATGAAAATAAAAACAATAATTTACAATTAAATTAAAAAATGATTTATTGTTAAAGAAAATGAAGATTATTTATAATTATTGAAATATTTACAAAATCATATAACAGAAGTTAAATACTTGTGCAATTATGCACAAGAGTCACAGACAATGATTTAATTTAATTTAAATGAATAAAAAAAAAAATACAAATAAAAATTGATTTCTCGTTTATGTAATAATTTTTGTTGAATGTTTCTTTTTTATTATGTAATAGTAATAATTTTCTTTTTAGTTAGCTTTTAAGTAAAATTAATTTATATCCTAATTTTCGCATGTACCCCGTTACAATGCAATTTTTCTTAAAATTATTCATTAGAATGTTGAAATTTAATTAATTAGCTGACAAGTGGTTCGAACGACTGAACAAATATCACTCAAATGATTTTTATATTAAAAAATTTAAGTGATCATTTTTCGAATCAAGTCTATTCACATAATTTCAATTTTAATTATTTATTTTTAATTTATAAATGTGTTTGTTGGAAATTTGTATTGAGAAAACAATACAAATTATTTAGTTATTAATAATATTTAAATATAATTATGAAAAACAAAATTATCTAATTTTAAATTGGCGCATTTTATTAAAATCATTTCTATTGTAGCTCTGGTCATTTTTTTTTAATTCTCTGAACAATCCATTCAAGTCCTTGATAAAGCCTTTAATTAAAAAACAAATGAACAGAAATTAAGAAATGAATTTTATTTTAATAAGAAAATAATACATTAATAAATCATACCCATCACCCGTTAACGCACAGCATGCCTGTATGTGCCATTGATGTTTTTTTATTGATGTTAAATCCAGTTGCCTTGATATTTCTGCAGCCGACATTGAACCTTTTAAATCCTATAAAAAAACAAAAAAAACAAAAACAAAACATATTATAATTGTTCCGAAAAGCAATCATCGTTAAAGAAACTAGTGGTTATAGTATTGAAAACGTTTATAATGCTTCAGTAATGAACTAAATGATTTAAATAAAAAAATATATCTAAATTATTTACTTGTTTATTTGCGTATACAAGTAGACTAGCTTTTGAAAGATCCTCGTGTTGTAACATTCTATATAATTCTTCACGTGTCACAGCCAACCTTTCTCTATCCGTTGAATCGATAACCATTATAATAAACTGAAAACAAGAAAATAGTTATTTACACATTTAATTTAATTATAATGAGATATTTAAATAAAACAAATAAAAGTATGAACTCTACCTCTGTATTTGTGTAGTATGTACTCCAAGCAGTCCGTAAACTTTGTTGACCTATTTTAATAGAAAGTAATTAGAAATCATTTTTTATAATAAATCTATTTTAGAATAACCTTTTATTCTTTTTTAAGCTTACCTGCGAGATCCCATACCAAAAAATGAATATTTTTCCAGACAACCTCTTCAACATTTGAACCAATAGTTGGACTCGTGTGGACAACTTCATTCATTAAAAATTGATATAGTATTGTTGTTTTGCCAGCATTATCGAGCCCGACCATCACTAATTTATGTTCTGTAATAAACATGAAAATGAAAATAATTAGTTTTATCGCTTTTATTTTATTAATGTACAAGCAGGTTTCGTCAAAGATACCGCACCACGCCCACAGACACTATAGAAATTGGGGAGAATTAAAATGAAAAAAAAATCTTTTCATATTTTTATTTCAAATTACATAATAATTAACAGGCTAGGGAAACAGTAGATATGCTCGTTTTTGATATTTATCAGGCTACATAATTTTATTATTAAATAATTTAAATATAAAAATAAGTCTGATGTTAATAAGCTTGTTGAAGCTCTACAACAATCCTATTATATTATGGATTTTCAAATTGCGTGAGGGTTTTTGAACTGTTTCGCATGCCATCAATTTCTCACTTATAGACGCCAATGCATGTTAAAATGAGTAATACCATTAATTAATAATGGGCTAAACGAAACTATGGCTTTGATAAACGATAAAAATATTAGTTGGCCAATGGCCATTATGTAATATATCCACAGTTTATTTACATTTTTAACAATCGTTTCATTCATACCCGTATTATTTGATTATTTATTACTCAGTATTTACGTTCTAGGTTTTTTTTAAATCTAATATAAAAATACTTTATGTTATTAAATAATAACACCTAAATGTTTAAGGTAACACAAGTACCCAAGTGGTCATATAAAGTTTACCGTATCACCCAATTTTCGCTCGAAATGATCCAAATAAGTTAGGTAATGTCTCTAAAGATGAATTCTAACTCTGTGAGTAGTGAGTAATTAAGTAAGTGACCAGAATTAGTTATGTTCTATTAGGAATGTTCTCATAGCAGCCGCATATTAATAATTATAACTCAGTGAAAACATTCCCCATGAATAAGTGGCTCACAAACAGAGTTAGAATTCCCCTGCTGGTCTTTACTACATCTACAAAAAATTAACCATTTAGGTTCAGGCTCATTTATAGATTAAAATGAACTGAATGGGAAGAAAAAAAAAACTACGAACATCTTTTATCTGCGAGCCTTTATTGCCAATATCGATTAAACGCGTTTACTATTAACATGTATTAGTATACTAATTATCAGTTTTAATTCTTAAAATAGCATATAAAATAAACGATGGCAGTCAAGTAGAATACAAATGGCTAATTTTCGATTTTGTTATTGCCAGAAAATAAACAAACAAAATAAGAGCTGTTGAATAATTTTCAAACTAGATGGACAATAAATTCTTTTTTTTTAGCTGGCAGTTGACTGCCCGTTTTAGAGTTTCAACAGAAATAAATCAGAATTGCTTAGCATGTTGACGTATAATACCGAGTTTAATTTATAGCTCGTACGTGGTTATAGATTATTTCATCCATTTATTATTATTATTTTTATTTTTAAATGATGTTAATATTTCTTTTTTCCCAAAAGTATTGACTTAAAATGTGTTTACATAAAAATGAATAATATTTCTTTAGCTTATTATATTTACGTACGTAGGGAGCCAAACCCTGAAAATGTATCGGCATTTAAAACTGGAAAGTGATTTAGCTCACAAGAAGACGTTGATTACAATTTACGAATTATATATAATATTAATGAGAAAAACCCGCCATTGTTCGATAAAAAAACTAATTATTTTAAAATTTAATTCGAGAGAAAATATAATTGTTTTAATTTAATTTTTATTTTTTACTTAATTGTTTTCTTAGTTAGAAAGCAGTGACTTTTAACTATATTATGCAATAAATTGTTCTCTGTTAGGAAAACAAAAACATTGTAAAAGTAAAGCAAATTAAATTAATTATATTAGTGTTTCTGTGTTTATATTGGGCTATAAGTCCCATAAGTACGAAAATTAGTTATAAATCATTCATTTTCTTTTATCTTTTATGTTATATTTAGTTAAAGAACGTGAATTTTTGGGAAAATCTCTCATTTTGCTTTAGGAAAAGTGACTGTGGAGAGAGGTGAGATCTCGCTTACCCGTAGTTTCAGAAATTCATGGTTTTCTTTTCTTTTTGTTTTTTTGTTGTTGAAGAAATTGAATTAAAATACTTGCAAAAATTTGAATCTTACTCTCACTCTATCCTGCTTCCATAAATACATTAATAATAAACGACGATATCTTTAAACACTTTTTTTTAATTGGTAATCCTGAAAGTTATTTCGTTACCGGTTTTCGGCCAAGGTCACTGTTGGTTCCATAAACCGGTAATGGACTAGGTTTTTGGTTCAAGTCCCCGTCGTCATTCAACGCATACCATATATAATATAATATATATATTGTATGTCATTTACTTAATTTGTATTTTGTTTGTATTTTTTATGCGTAAGGCAATAAATTTATTTAATGTTACAAATCATCTTTACTTTCTAGAAATATTGATACGAAACAGTACAGAATGCGAAAAAAAGAAGAAGATAACATAATTTATCCAAACCACATTTAATTTAAACAGCTGCAGCGTTATTGATATTATTAAATATTGATCGACCATAAGTATATTATATATACATACGACAGTTCTAGTTCAATAACAATTATGCGGACGTAAAAAAGCAACAGATGGTTTTATTTTGTGTTTCTATTTTATTTATTTATTTTTTTTTTTGTTTTTGGCAAGTGAACAAAGTATTATTATAAACGCCTATATCAAGTTTTTTTGATTTTAAATAAACAAATTATTATGAAGACAATCACAAATTAACTAACTGAAATAAACTGGATAATTAAAAACCAAATAAACTTTTACCTATTGTTTTAATTCCTGTGAAATAAATAAATTGCAATGCCCCACACAAATAAATTGTCGATCACACTAAAAATTTGTTTATGCATATTTTATTATTTTTATTTATTGTTATTATTCGGATTAAAACTGTGTTTGTCAATCAATTTCATTATTTTGACTGCGACTATATAATATGTGTTGTTTTGAAAACATATATAAATTTTCAGACCAAATAAAATGATTCAACTAACTAATCTCTTAATGTGAAAAGAAAATGCAATCTGCTGATCTATAATTCAAAGAAAATTATGATATTATATTATTATTCACTTGAAGTACTCATCAGCATAGTACCTGACGTAAATTATTCATTTAATTTTTCAAAAAGATTCTCAAATTAAAGTGTGAGAATTTATTATTTTTTATTTATTAGATTATTTTGATAAGAATATTTAAATTGCTTTTATTCAATATGAAACAAACAAATGAGAACTATATAATTATGAAACTAGTCAAACGTACAATAGATTAGTTCTACGAATGACAAAAAAGAATCTATCTCTCATCGGAAGAGATAGCCTGATGACAAAAATGGTTAAAAGTCTGAGTGTGCATTCCATAAAAATCCTTGGAAGTCCCTAATATTCAGTTTTCGAACAATCGAAAATTACAAAGATTTGTCTAAATGGGAATAACCATCTATAATCATCTGACCTGATTCGCTTGTATGATACATTTATGTTATTCTAATAAGGCGTCATAATGAAAAAAAAAAGTGAGTATTTATAGAAAAAAATTCATTTAATAATGTGGTTTTCATTAGAAAACTGATTCAATCGTTGTAAGTAATTCACAACACAAAAAAAAGGTATTACGTCACAAGTGAAATTAAAAATGCACGCTATAATAAAAATTATGTCACCAAAAATAGTTTTATATTAATGCGATCGTATATATTCTAAAAACAACTTTCAATTAGCTAATGTCAAAAATCAGTATAACCATTACAGGATATCGAGAATAACTAGTCTAACAGCAAACTGATAGAATTTTTTTTTTATATCAAAAATTTCTTCCGAGTGATTAATTGATCGGAAAATTTCCTCTAAAATTTAAATTTCTAGTTATTTTATATTGCCCATAATGTGGTTTCTGGATGGGTTTTTCAAAACGAATATATGGGCTAACAGACAAGTATAAAAAAAATATTTGCTCTGTTTAAACATTATATTTACATTTGAAATTTTATTTTTGTTTTCTACAACCCTAAGACAAATTCTATGCTTAACTGAGAAAGACAAATTCCAAAAATTCATTAACCATCCAGGCAATAGCATAAAATACTACATATGAAATGATACATATTTAAACTTATAAAACAAACATCGATTTATATATTTGTTTATATTTTTATGAAACAGAACAAGTTTTTCTACTACGTCTTTATCTAATCTCACACATGGGTAATTGCAGAAAAACGAATAGACAAAACTTTTATTGAAATTTATCTCTAAAACGTTAACTATTTTATCGAATAAATAATTTAATAACATAAAGCATAACATTGCGTATAAAAAATACAGCGATTATGTAATAAAATAAAAACAAGAAAATCTTTTAGGGAAATATGTATTGCTCTTAAAATTCATTGAGTGTTTTACATCTTTTTGATACTCAACATAATTTACATTTACTGCGTGCCATTTGTATCTTGTACACTATCTGCAAAAATAAATACACAAAGGTGTTTTCGTTAAAGTTGTGCTCGTAAGTATTTCATGAGAATATTTTTATTTTTATTTTTTTTTAAATGTATATAAAACACACGTAAAATAGAAAGCAAACTGTTGCTTAAAGTTGAATATGCATATAATATTGTATTGTTCAATTAACATGTACCAATGCGTGAACTAAGTACATATAAATTGTTCAATGAAATGTAAAAATGTAGAGAACAAGAAAACAAAAATAGTAAAGAATTAATTATTATATTGAGGTCATTGCGTTGGAGTTAAATTTATTTGTTTTAAAATTATAAAAAAAAAAAAATTAATTAAATAAATCAAAACAAAGAAATACCTTCATTTCCAAATAGATTCCACAATTTCGTAAATAGTAATCCCATTTTGAAGTTTAATTTAGAAATAATTGATAATCTTGTTGTTTACTAAATTCAATGTCGAAGAACAATAAGTATGTATCTCATTCAAATATTGAATACAAAAAAAAAAAAAAATCAAATATGCACCTCTCACAACACACACACTTTATTTAGTCTAATTTCGTCAGTCACGTTTAGATAAACGAATTATTTATTATTCCACATTTGATAATAAAGATTTTAATTATTGATTTTTATTAAATATACTGCAATTAAACATTTTATTAATACGTTACACGTTTAGAAAACAATTTCATTTTATCAAATTTAATTAAAATGAAACACTAATTATAAATACTGAACACAAATTAAATTAAATAAAGTGTTAAGGTGCTTTTAATTGATTGATTATGGTTGGTTATCTCTAGCGCCATTTTGAATTTTGTATAACATTTTACTTTGGTTGACATATGCTATCCGCTTCGCACTATTTTTCACTCAAATATTTGTGTATGATGTTGAATTTCGAGATAATTTTTGTGTATGAAGTTGGTTGGTGTTGATTTTTTCGTTTTAGTCCGTTATTAGAGTTATGTATCTTTATTTAATCAATTTATCCATTTTAAGAAATAATATTTTAATTGCTCCCAATTTAGCATTGCTTTTTACCTCTCTACATCCGTTTCCATTTAAATTTGAATATATATAAATGAAAGAATCATTTTTAAAAACGAAACTATTCGTTATTTCTCTTTTAACTTTTATTCTTCGTTTTTCAACTAATAATACGGACATTATAAAAAAAAATCAAGTAAAATTGTGTTTAGGGGCTGTTCACAAAGTATGTCACGCTAAAAATCGTCTTTTTTGACTCCCCCTCCCATTGTCACGGTTT
>JAABKK020000003.1:706287-728844 GCA_011634745.2 Catotricha subobsoleta
TAAACAGCAAAAGTGTTTTAAACAGCTGTTGTGAAACAATTGGAAAACAGTTTTTCAACAGTATTTTGTTTATTGGGCTAGTCTCTTTAGCAAAACATAACCTACAACTAATTTTTTCATTCAAATCATAAGGTTTTTGCATTATTTGTAAGGTTTTTCTTAAAACGCGACCAGTAGATCATTTGTATGATATAGCTCACGACAGAGGGCTCCACGTTTTATGGAAATAATGTTAGTCACGGTTTAGTTTAAACATAACTAACGTCACGTTATTCTTGTTTGTAATGAATTTAAAAACACGTATGCCCTGTTGTCAGTGGTGCGTACGTTTCTTTGTTTGTACCAAAAAAAGGGCCCACTACAGAAAAAAACCGCATTAATAACAAATTATGGAGCGAAATGTTTAATACCCCTCCCCACCCCCCTGCGCACGTCTGCTTATGATCATTGCTGAGCCCCATAAAAAACTTTTGTTCTTAAAATGAATTCGGAATTTTTAATTCTTTTTACACTATAATAAAATGCGGTCTTTTAGTAAATAGCTGATTTTTTATGTTGAATAATTAAAATTAAAATAAAATTATTTCAGTTTCACTAATTTGAATGGCACCTAATCAACGTAATTTTAATAATAAAATATGATTTTAATTTATTTAATTAAAAAAAAAAAATAACGTATATTTTCAAATTCATATCGGTAATGCAGACAGAAATTGCGAAACAAAAATTTGGCTACCAAATATCTGTCATCAAAAAACTAAATATATATTTGGTTCTGTCGTTTGTAGTGCTGTGAACATTCTAGGCAATAAAGTATTTTAGATTTGCATTTCTATTAATTTTACGGCAATATTTAAATCATTAATTTATATCCGTAAAATAATTTTAAGAAGAAAAACAAATCAAAATATGGACGATACAAGGGATGAGGTAAGAATTATGTACATAATTTTTATAAAACATTTATGGAGCATTTTACATTGGTTGTCATGTAGTCATTTATTTATTCAATATTTGTTATTTTACAATTGATGATTTCATTAAGAATACTTACAATTTTGTGTTTTTTTTTTTTTGTTTGTTAGTTCTTTGTGTTTCATGTATAGTTTATTGAAAGAAAAGGGTTTTATAAGATATATGAATTATTGATAATTAATTCAAAATTCGGTTTTGAGAATAAAAATTACTAATTAAAAATTACTTAATTTTGGATTTTGCCGGTATCTAATCGTCGAAATTAAACGATGGCTTTACAATATGTTTCGTAGAAAATATGATTATTAATTGTAATAAAGAACAAAAAAATAAAAAGAAATTGCTTTAATTTTTTTTTTATCAAAACAAATAATAACACTCTGTCATTGATTGACATAATTAATTATGGTGTTCATCGTATTAACCAAACATCCTGCAGATCATTTGAGAGATACATAAATGAAATTAGGTTTGATGTTACCATTAAAAAATTAAATTGACATTTGCCAATTAAAAACTATAGCACGATAATTTTATAATTCGATTTTCTACATTGTAATAATCGATACCAATTTATAATCATAATGTTAAGCTAATTATACTCAGATTAATTTCATTGATAAAATAATTAATACTTCAATTTACTTGTTAGCTTGTTTTTTATTTTTATTTTTATTTTTTTTAGAATCAATTTGTTGTTGATGACGTTAGTAAAATTATAAAAGAAGCGATTGAAAATACAATTGGTGGCAATGCATATCAGCATGATAAAGTGAATAATTGGACAGGCGCTGTTGTTGAGAACTGTTTGGGTGTTTTAACCAAATTGCAAAAACCTTATAAATATATTGGTATGTAAAAGAAAATTTAAATTAATCTAACTTACATTGAAGTATATTTATCTAATCATATATTTTATTTTCTTTAGTGACATGTATGATAATGCAAAAGAATGGAGCTGGTTTACATACAGCTAGTTCATGTTTTTGGAACAATGATACTGATGGGTCTTGTACGGTAAGTTAATGTTTTACAAACATCACACAATAGAAAGGTGATTTTCTTATTTTAATTGAATGTTTCATTCTGTGTTTTAGGTTCGTTGGGAAAACAAAACAATGTATTGTATAGTTTCAGTGTTTGGATTGGCTATCTAAAAGGGTTTTTTTTTCTTCCTTTATTTGAACAAACCTCGTCATCATTTGCATTAAAACTTATTAAAACAAGATTTGAACTAAAAACATAAATTGAAGTTCATTCATAACTTGAAAAAATATAAAAAAATTTCGCCTTAGAAATATATTGTTTATTGTGCTCAACAATTCTTTACAAATATTTCAATACTAAATTTGTTTAATAATAATAAAAAAAAAAATGGTAAAAATGATTAATATTTTTGTTAAAAAAAAAATAACTAATATTTTTTGCACTTTGGAAAATTACATTTAAATAATATCTATTTTAAATGGGATTTACTTATTTATTTTAATAGTTATTTGAAACTTTGTCTTTGATTTTTTTCTTTCAATTACATATTACCAATTTTAATGTTTACTAATATTTAATTAATAAAATGTTAAGACATGTTTCTTTAGGAAAAAATAAATTATATGACTTTTTTTTAAGTATTTCAATGTCGAAAGTTTACTACTGATTTTTAAAAACCGATTGAATTTCTTTGACATTTGAAACAAAATTTTATTGATCAAAACTCTAGTAAGTACATTCTTCATATAAAAAAGAAAATAATTTATCTCAAAAAACAACTTGTTTTTTTAAATAAATGTTGTTTTTGCTAACTTGAGATTTTTTTTTCTTTTCTATATTACCTAAAAGAGTCTGAAGTAGAAAAGAAAACGGATAATTGATCAGTTTGATTCTGGTACTCGAAGAGTAAATCGCAATTGGTGACTGATTATTAAGAATAGAATTAAAGAGTAAAACTTAAAGTGATTATCAAGAAGAAAATTAAAGAGTATCTTTAAAAAAAAACTGTTACTGTTTTGGAACCGTAAAAAGAGTAACTCTTCAGTGATAAGTTTAAGCTGTTTAATTTACACTAGAGGCGGGTGCAACCAGAGATCCTAAACACATGTATTTTTCTTTGAATAACTAAAACTTTTCATATTATTAGTTAAATCGTTAACTTCTAAATAATTCCTGACAACTTATTCTATTGTGGAGAAGGTATTTATAGGGCCGCGATATTTTTCCCCGTTTATATTTAGTTTATTAAAATAGATATTTTCTCTTCCAGGAAGAAAATATATAATATTATCCTCACAATATTCATTTTATACATATATTTAATTTAAGAAATAACATTATGAGAGGAAAATAAAAAAAAAAAGAATTTTATTATTAAAATTGTCATCTCCAAAGTAGTATTTTAAAATAAGTATAAAAACATTATCTAATTACCAAAAAAGGGTTTACAAATGAATATTTCTCTCCCAAATAGTTTTGGTTATGTTTTTACACATTATTCATTACTCCCAGGTAAACATTATAAAATAGAAAATATTCTGGTAATATTAATTACCCTTTTTTCCATCAATGTAAATAGCAATTTGAATATTTATTTTATTCATTATTGATATGTTCAGCGTACTTTCTCCCACCTACTGATACTGAATGCTGGTTCAACAGCCTAATGCAATACCTAAATATTACCATAATCATCAACATATAGGTGATTCATTTTTACATCTAAAGACGTATTCGTCAACAATGCACGTAAATTTACGTTTAATTTTATTAGAAACATTTTTGTTTTGTGTAGCGCGGTTTGAAATAAATTCACCAGAACACTCATCTTTTTTATCGACCTTGAATCAGGCAATATTATGTACAGCTTTGTTTTGACTTATTTGACATTTTTTGATTCTACCAAATATACAGTGTTTTTTTACTGATTCTTTTATAAAATAAAAAAAAGAAAATGTTTTTCAAGTAACAGAACTATATAGCCTAAACAAATTTTCAATTCGAAATAAAAGTCTAAGCAGTTTCAATGAAACTATACTCACCTATTGTAATATTAATAGACTGTCGAATTGGCATTCATACAAACAAATTACTTATATAAAATTCTTAATTGGAAGCTTATAGCTGACCCTTAAGATTTATTAAGAAAAAATATATTTTTAGTGAAAATTTAGACACCAGAGAATTATTCATTTAACTTCATTCAATATTTTTACTATCGGAGCAACAAATAGCCACATAACATGATGATGACCAATAAAAGTAATCAAGTTGGAAGAAAAAAAATGCAGGTTAGAAACATATTGTTATTAATTTTTATTGTATTCAGACAATCTGAATTACGAAAGTTAGTATCAAAGTAAAAGTAAACTAATCCAATTGAATTTTGTTGTTTGTTCAAAACTGATAACTAATTCGTTTCCTTTGGGCAGGTATCGTTTGTGATTCGGGATGCAGAAGAAAAACGTCATAGAAACGGTGTAAATGCACTGCAATTAGATCAAAATAATGGAAGACTGTACTCTGCCGGTAGTATTTAAAGAAAAAATGTATACCTTGAATTTTTATTTAATTGTAAATTATGACAATTTTATAGGACGTGATGCAATAATAAGGGTTTGGAATTCAACACAAACAACTACTCAAGATTCATACATACAGAGTATGGAACATCATAATGATTGGGTTAACGATATTGTTTTATGTTGCGGTGGAAGAAATTGTAAGTTATTTTTTCTCTGGCTGATGAGCTTTAAGTCTACAGATTTTATTTAGTTTAATTAGATTTTCGACAACAGAATAATGGATTGCAGAAAAACTTATCAATTTTTAACAATTCTGTAACCCAAAGCTCCACGTTACAATATTTTGATGAATATATATATTTTAAATTTTTAGTAATTAGTGCTAGCTGTGATACTACTGTTAAAGTTTGGAATGCTCATAAAGGTTTCTGTATGTCAACATTAAGAACTCATAGGGATTACGTTCAAGCGTTAGCCTATGCTAAAGACAGGGAACAGGTAAATCAAATAATTTAATTTGTAAATTTATGCATAATGTTTTCTTAATAACTTTTACTTGGAATTTCAATCAGGTTGCAAGTGCTGGATTGGATAAAGCTATTTATTTATGGGATGTAAATACACTAACAGCACTAACTGCTAGTAATAATACTGTAACAAGTATGTATAACATTCAAAATTGTATATATACATTTCCAAGCGTTAGACATTTAATATTTACAACTTATATTTATTTAAAAGCATCTAATTTAGCGGGATCAAAAGATTCAATATACAGTTTAGCAATGAATCCATCCGGTTCGGTTATAGTTAGTGGTTCTACAGAAAATGCGTTAAGAATATGGGATCCGCGAACATGTAATCGTATAATGAAATTAAAAGGACATTCGGAAAATGTTAAGGCATTAGTTGTATCATCTGATGGTACACAAGTTGTATCTGGAAGTTCCGATGGCACAATTAAAATTTGGAGTATAGGTCAACAAAGGTGTATTCAAACGTTACATGTCCATACTGAAGGTTTGAGATTCTTGATTCGAAGCTAGTAGATGGAAATTAGTTATTATTTCTCTAATATTACTTCAATTTATAGGTGTTTGGACGCTTTTGGTAACAGAAAATTTTTCACATGTAATATCTGGAAGCCGAGATAAAAAAGTATTTATAACTGAGCTTAGAAATCCAAATAACAGTATTTTAATATGTGAAGAAACAGCACCCGTTTTAAGTTTATGCTATAACATCGATCAAACAGGCGTTTGGGTATGTTTAATTTTCTGTAAATCGATATAAATCTGTTAATTCGATTGATTAGTAATCAATTTCTATATCATTCTATCCTCATTCTCCTTGATTAAATTCAGTAACTTTACAAAATGACAGAAAATATATTTTGTCATAAATATGTAATAATTTTATTCTTTTTAGACAACTACTTGGAACTCTGATATTAAATGTTGGAAACTACCAAGGTGTGATCGAAATAACTATAATAACATATCAGAGGGATCCGTTGTTATCAATAAAGAAGTAGAATTGGCGTGCATAAAAGGTAGTATAAATATAGCAAAACGAAGCTCTTAAATACAATTCATATGACTTTAAATTTAGGCGGCGCTGCAATAAAGAAATATTCAGTTTTAAATGATAAGCGGCATATATTAACTAAGGACACTGATGATAATGTTGCAATATATGATGTTCTTAAAGTGACTAAGGTTAAAGATCTCGGTCAAGTTGATTACGAAACTGAATTAAAGCAACGTAATCAGAAAGTGTACATACCAAATTGGTTTACGGTGGACTTAAAAACAGGGGTATATATACAATATACATTACATACACACACACAGTTGTTCATACTTTTCAAGTCAATTTTTTTTTTTTTTAATAAACTGTTGATTTATTGAAAATGATTTTTTTAGATGCCCACTATAGTATTAGGACAAGATGAAATTGATTGTTTTGCAGCGTGGGTATCAGCGGAGGCAGGCTTACCAGAACATGTCGAGATTGGCTCTGACTTAAAGGTTTGCAAGTTAACTTTTACTGAATTTATGAAATAGTCCTTCATGTTTAACAATTGGCCTAAATACTTTCAGATCAATTATGGCAGTTTACTTTTACATGCATTGTTAGAACATTGGTCCTTAACGCATACACATACGCCAAACGAGGAAGTATTAAAAGGAAACGAATATTTTCAAGTACCAAAGCACACTCCAGTTATATTTAGGTAAACATTTGAATTCATTAAACTTTCAAATGAATTTGATTTAATTTTTTTTTTTTTTTTTTGATTTTAGTGAAATTGGTGGAAGAACGGTCTGTCGATTGCTTGTACGTGATGCTGCTGGTGAAAATGAAAGCGCGCTTTTACATGAAACGGTACCATCCTGGGTAACAGAGATTGTCATTGAAAAAACCATTCCAAAATTCATAAAAATTCCATTTTATTTGTTGCCACATCCACAAATGCTTAAACAAGATCGAATGAAAAAAGTAAAAATTGATTAATTTAATACAATTCCCTACAGGCAACTGAAACTTGATATATATATATATTTTTATTCATATTTTATTTAGGATCGATTGGTAGCAAATGAATTTTTACAATGTCGTAAGGTTTGTGAACATGTTTTAGATAAAATTCTTGGTTCTGAATCTGCCTCGGGCGTAAATGCTATGAGTTGTAATAATTCGCAATCTAATCAAAACGATAATAATTCCGAAGGTTCACAAATACCACCCGAAGATAAAATAGAATTATTTTGTAACGAAGTGGTAAATTTCAATTTTTACAATTAGATTTTTTAATTAAATATAATGAAATTATGAATAATAATTAACATAAATTCTATATTTCAGGTACTTGATCCAAATATGGACTTGAGAACCGTACGGCATTTTATTTGGAAGCAGTCGGTTGATTTAACATTCTATTACAAAACCAAAACAAATTTTATTTAAAATTTGCATGTAAAGCTATATTAGAAAAGTTTATATGGCAAGGAAAACAACCAACACTTACAGACAAAATATTAAAATATTAAATTTATTAAAAAATAAAAATTAATAAATAAATAATTATCAAAATGTTTTCAATTTGGATTTATAGTCCAACAAATAAACGATAAACGAACTAATTAAACGTGATTATATGTTAGTTCAGATATATTATCATTAAGGAAATACAAATATGATGAATTATTGTCTAATTAAACTTCTGATACTTTTGAAAAATACATTGTGCAATTTTGCAATAACAAAAAAAAAAACTTAATTAAAAAATTTAGTTTCCATTAAATTTACGTGTTTAGCAATTTTGTTTAATAAATTATATTACTAATATAAGGAAATTGTTTAATAAATAAATTATTATTATGCAGTCCAATTAATTTTGCTTTGAATTTAACTTCTTACAGAAAGCATAATAAACCTTCCATTGCAAATAATAATGCAAAACGTTACTAATTTTAATTGTAGTGAACGCCTTTTAACTCTACAACAAATAAAATAAATAAATTGGGAAGAGACACAAAGCTAAATATGATTTTGATAAAAGATTTTATGATTTATGTTTAGAAGTATGCATTGCATCAAAACTTGATTAGTATCTCGGTTTCTATGAGAAAATTAATTTATGCATTTCAAATCATTTTATTTTGCATAAAATAGTGTTAAAATGATTTATATCAAAAGCTTTTTGTAAGTAAATAAATAAAATATATTTATAAAAAAAAATTGGTTGATTAATATCTTCTTTCAAAAGAAACATTTCGTATATGTTAATCTATTTAAAAAAAAAAAAATCGCAGAAGCAAAAATCTGTAAGATTCACATTTTTCATTTTCCATACGTTTTACATTCTGCTTAATTATTTATATTTATTTAATTTTCCCAATAAAACGAATTGCAATGCATAAGAAAAACAAAAAACAGGATACTTGTTTTCTGTCATTTTCTTTTGTTTTATTATTTTATTTTAATTATTCTTATTTGTTTAGTGATAATTTCTAAGAAAAAATCATCTGGTATTAGAACTAATTAATATCAATCCTGTGAAAAAAAATAATAATGGCAAAACCCATTTGCCTTACTTAATTACATATTATTTAAAAAAAAATGGAACTGATACAGATCCTTATTTAATTTTATCTTTAATAATAAAAGAATAAAATAAAGAAAACTTTTTTAAATTTAGGACAATAGCAATATTTTCTCTACTCTGTTTTCATCTCATTAATTACTGCTGTACTCTTATAAAATATATAGATTAAGGTTATATCGATAAAAGGATGTAAAGGTAAATAGGTACTACTATTCTGTGAGAAAGTATGATGGCTATAAAGTTTATTGGTTAGCATGGAAAACAATATATACAACATGAAAAATGAAACAAAATGTTATGTAATGACTTATTTTTTTTTTTTACATCCTTTTGTTATTCAGGAGATAAAACATTGTTAAATTACATTCAAGGTTATATGTATGAAACTAAATTTTATATATGTAATATAAATCAATACGAGAAAAAAAAATGCTTTAAATACCTAGATATAGTTATGTGGGCGGATGGTTGCTCTTCATATGATGGTTGCTTATCGACGTAATAATATTTTTGGTCTTATAAATAAATGGTTTGTCCACAAAGAAATTATTGTGTTAGGTTTTAATGTTATGCATTTTATTATGCCGCATGGCATCATCATTGAAAATTATTTAGTATATTGCCATGCCATGACTGTGAATTCGGAGTTGGTCGTGGAACGTTAAATAATTTATTATGCAGCCTAATTTAAAAATGAACGAACGACAAGAAGAAAAAAGAAAAAAGAAAAAAAGAAACAAAAAAACAAATTAATCATAATAAATAAAACAATCTAAATTAAATTGATTTCTTAAAATAAAGGCCAAGATATATTTTTAGTCATGTCTACTTTTACCTTTTCCTTTTCATTTGCTTTCTATATATATAAATAGAAATCAGTAAATAATATATGGTTGATGCATATTTATTATCATTTTGCCTATATTATTATTACATATTGTTGAAGTGTATATTGACCGCCCTTGCACATATATCTAGTCTACCTATTCACGAGACAAGTATATAATAACCATTATATAATTTTTTTGAAATTCAGTATACGTTTGCGCAGAACCTTATGTTGTCCTACATTCATACAATTTTTCCATTTTACTTGACTGACTGAAAAGGAATTGATTTGGTATTGTACCTTAAAAAGGTATTATTCATTTTAGACAATGTTTAGTTCTATAATAATTTTTTTTTTATTAACACATTCTTTAAATTTAAGTAAAAATATTTATTAATTTTAAGTTTGTAAACATCATTTTATTAAAATTCAGTTGAAATTAGTGCAGTTTTTATCATTTCTTTAAACAAAAAAAAAAATAAAATAAAAAATACAAAAAAAATACAAAAAAGAATAATATATAATAAAAATATAAATAAATTTTCAAAGAGTGCGTGATTATATCTTATTTTCTATTGATTTTTCGAAAAACTGATTGGAAGACATTTTGAACAAATTATAATTTTTTTTAAATTAAATAAACTGGAATTCATAAATGCAACTATATAATTGAAACTCACACAAATAGATGTAAGTATTTCAACATTTAATTGAAAAACAAAAAAAAAAAATCTAAATTTTCTTGCGAAAATCACAGTTTTATGAAATAAAATAAATATAACGAAATAATTATATAATTATATATAATTATATATATATAATATATATGTATTTAAAGAATTGTAAAATCAAATTTAGAGTGTGCAACATAAATTACCTTATTTTCAAAAAATATTTTACAAAACTTTTAAAATATCTAATTAAATTCGTACAAACATAGAGAAGGTCGTTGCATAACATCACATTTATTACACCTGTCGACAATATACCATAGAGTATGTGGGTGGGCGACCGTGATGGGTTGCTTAATATTGGCTTGGAAAATTATGCAAAAAAAAAAAAAAAATTTCGTGAAAAGCATAATAACAATAATAATTTCTATATAATTTTTTTTTTTATTTTTTGCTACATTCCAAATATCGTTTATCGTTTTAACAAACCAAAAAAGAAAAGAATAGAAATATATATAGAATATATATTTTCAGCATTGGCTTTTTGCCGTACATAACAAAATCGATAATGTTCTTTATTGTATTTAAATTTACCTATACAACGTCAGTATAGCACTTGTAATTTTTTGTTCAATATTATTTTTTTCTTCTTTTTTTTCATTTTTTTTCAAGATGAAATATAAAAACGGGTGTTTTTTTATGTAATAATCATAGTATAAAATTATATTGATTTATTTGTGTTTTAAGTGAGAAATTTAACGACGTACAGCTAGCTAATACATGTTTAAGATGAAGGAAAAAAAAATGATTAGAAAATATTATCTATTGTTCTCCGATCGCTGAATATAGTATACATTCAAAAGACGAAAGGGAAACATTAGATAATATAAAGGCGGATAGGATTTGTGCTGTTTCATGAATATAAAAGAGAATAAAGGATCCTTTAAATAAATCTATCTAAATATAAATAGATGTAATATAATTATAATCGGTATAGAGTTTATTTTTGCCTATATTGGATTCAAAATTTCAAAAGAAGCTATATTAATTTGAAAAAAGAATGAGACCTAACGATTATATAATCATTGAAAGCAAAATACTGTTAAGTATAAATTAATAAAAATATTGTTGAGGATATTTGATGAAATTAAATTGAAAAGGAAAGATCGTGACAAGCATTTTTTTTTGCTATAATTCATTTTACTAATGTGATGTTCGATTTATGGTACTTAAAAATTAAAATAAAAATGAAAATAAGAATGAAAATAAGAATGAAAATAAAAATAGGTTAATTGGTCACTAACTATATTAGCTTGGTATTTGATGAAATACAAAAAGGTCCTTAGTCTACAATTTTTTTAAAAAAGGAGGACATTATGTAATTATTGTATTTCAAATTAAAATGTCACCAAAATTTGGAATTTGAAAAAATATTTAAATAAAGAGGCTGTTGATTCAAATTTATAAAAATTCAATAAAAGCGAGCTAAATCGAACTGTAATAATTTATTTAATGCAACAAGGCTAGAACTCTTTCCTGATCTGAAATTAAATATGAATTGTCAGCGTATATTTTCGAAATCAAAAACAATTAAATGTCCCCTGCGAAACGGTTTGAGGCAGGATTTGCTTAATTCGCTATTATTCACTAATACCGAATATGATTTGCTCTTATCAAAAATTAATAAGGATGGAATTATTAACAAACTATGGGATCTTCAAGATTTTTTTTTTTATTAAAATAGAATACCAACTTGACCTTCTTGTAAAATAAAATAAATTAAACATAAATGAATTTAAAAAAATGTTCTTAATGTATTTCATTCATAGTTCTTCTAACGGCGTTATGTTTTATAGGAAAATTGGTTATCAACATAAAATGACATACGATATATCTAAATAGATTTCATACAAATTTCCGACATTTCTGACTAAATTTTTACATGGAAACGTCAATTTATATGTTGATACCCAAACATCGCCACTATTTCCATTCTACTATATATATTACCTATGATTTCATTTCCAATCAAAAATTATTTTTTTTTATATATATATAAAGACCAAGGGGCTCCTAATCTAATAATTCTGCACTGCATCCAAATATTTCAAAATGCATTGATTAATCATTAATTTATTAATTTGAATATAATATTCATTAATTGATACCCATTATTTTGTATAGCATTCTCAATTACCATAAAATTTGTCAACATAAATATGCAACAAATCGAAATTAATGAAAAAATTCTAATAAGAATATTATACAATTAGTGAGAAGTGAAGTGTATTTATTCATCATGAAAATGAAAAATTATTATATGTTCATTGTTAAAATGTATTCTTCTAATTAGAATATGGTTATTAAATAATGCATCCATTGTACATAAAATAAATTATTATAAGTACTTAGACATTGAATGCTGCAAATTTCTTATTTAACATACATTTATTTTATATTATATACTATAAATGATGGTTATATGTATCATTATTTGAATTAAATTGTTTGAAACAATATTATATAGCTATTATGGTTTTCATTTAATAAATTACATTGCTTTACTAATAATATTGCATCCATTTATTCTTATATACATGAGATATCGATTAATATTACTCTTGTATTTGAAAGCTATATTCTATAAAATACTTAACATAATATTGATTATATATTCAAATAAAAGCATTATTAGTTAACAAACACTATAACATACAACTATAATTACCAATATTGTTCATTAAAACTAAAATAGCAAATAATTAGCAAACATATTCGAAAATAGACATTTATTTGAAATATAATGATTTTATAGATTTTTCTATTAGATTGAATCTTACTCTCTTTTCTAATAGCACGTTTGGTTCTTTTAAATGCAATCACGATAACTTTACATAAACTAAAGATCTATAACAAAAAAAAAAAAGAAACAAAGAAAAAGTCTTGATATTTTCTACTATAATAACTATCCGTCTACTTAGCATTGCACACCTATTTAAAAAAAAAAAAATAATCGAAATGCCAATTATTTTTAATTGATTCTATTAATTTGTTTTATTTTTCCATTTTACGTACTCTATTTTCTTTTTATCTTTTTTGCTTTACACAGACAAACCTAGACACTTGCTAGACAAAGATATGCCATTTAAAAATATTCTTCAAAGACGTGTAAGTGGTCCAGGAGCTTACGGAAATTACTGGAGAAGGTATGTACAACATTAATCTTATCAATATTAATTTTATTATTGCCATTATTAATATTGAACTAAATTGGTTGTGGAAAGGATCATTGAAATAAAATACTTATCATCTATTAAAATGATAATTTTGTTTAAAAAATAAATATCAATTAAAATTATGAAATTGGGTCACGGGTAATGCGATATAATTAATATGCATTAAAAATGGGGGTCCGGTCAAAATGAATATAATTCTCTGTTCATTTTTATTGTTTATAATAATTCATATTGGGTTTATTTGTACATATTTATTATATACTTAGCTTATATTTTCTTACTGAAAAATTATAAATTTCGATTGTTTCGTAAAATTCGAATAAGTGTAAACTATAAGTCTATAAACTTAAACATAGAAATCTAGCATTTTTAATTTATTGTGTGTGTGTTTTTTTTTCTCATCATTTTTTGTTTTTAATATAAACTTTGAACGCAATTGAAAACTATTAAATCGAAAAATGTTTATCTTATATTTGAATTAAAAATAGCTCGTGATATTGATGATTATTGTACCATTGGCATTGATATTCCTCTATAGGATAAAATTGTATATTTTTAAGTAAGAAAAATATTTATACAATTTTGTAACTAAATTAAATAAATGGATTAAAATGAGAAAATGATACATCTACCTACTAATGTTTTCGATGATCACAATATTTATATAATTGTGTTATTGAAAAAATCAAAATAAATTTAAAATTAAATTCTGAGACTTTTGTTTGATGTGTGAATTGATGACAGTGTACACCTCTGTGTAGATAATTGTAGATTTGTTTAGAATTTAGCGTGATTTTCTATTTGAAATGAGTCTGTTAATAGCACTAAAGTAATTGCCACATTTTATAAATGGCTAAATATTTAGAAGGTAAGCTTTTTTTTTTCTTAAATAATGAGCTAGCTTCATTGAAAAATCGTATTTAAGTATTATTTTTGACCAAATGAGTAAGAAACCGAAAAAAAAAAACACCAAATCATTAATGTACTTAATATAAGTTCATAGGTTTGCTTACATTTCATTAAACAGCAATTTTTCACTCAACTCTTTTATGATTAAATAATAACGTAGGAAATTATTAAGTGAACCATTTATAAAAAAAAATAATCATTACTCATAAACTTATATAGGTTATCGATTAGGCGTTCGCATTAATTATTTTATTTACTTATTTTTTTATTTTTTTTGGTTCCTTATAAAATATTTATTTTCTGATAACTTTAAATTAATTAAAAAACTTTGGACTTTCCCTATTACGTTCATAATTTCAATGAAATTCTTAAACATTGATAATTTTTAATTAAAAACGAAAAAAAAAAACAAAAAACAAGCTACCAATTAGAATGGTACAGAACTTCATTTTTGTGAGTATTAATTTCACAAACAAAGAGAAATAATAATCCCTCTAGCATTATTTTATCTTTCAATTAATTCTCGTTTTGCACGTGTTTCTCAATAATTAAGCGTTAAAAAAATATCTATATATATGAAAGAAAAAAGGTACTCATGTTCATGTCAGTTTTTCGGAGGATTGTCGGGCCGTGAAATAAAAGAATATTACAACAATGCGCCAACCATTAAAATCCGTCCAGCGAATCCTGAGAAAAAGGCCAAAACAAATCATTTTATTTCAGGGTAGACTTTTCTCAGGACCCAGTGGACGGATGATTGAGTCACCGCATTGTATGCAGAATTTAAGGTACATATACAATATACATATATGTATATGTATTTTAATTTTAAATTAGCATGAAGAAAACGATTTTTTTTAGCATTTTTGAAAACAGTTTTTTCGAATTTTCGAACTGAAAACCTAAACTGATCAAAACCAAAATCTATATTCTTTGTCACAATTTCGATACTGCGAAAATTAATAATACATTAAAATTCACTTATCCAATCCTGAGAAAAAACCAAAAGAAAGTGAAAAATAAAATCACGATCCTCATACTTCACAAATGAAGTAAAAGAAAAATAATAAAATAATCTGAATATAACTTATTTAAAATAATATTCACTATGCTATTACATATATCAACTCGTACTTACTCAGAATCAGAGCCAAATATATTTTATATGTCTATTGAAGTATATATTTATTAATTTGTTTCCAAGACAAAATAAAAACAATTGATCACGCAACTATATATCTATAATAATTTATAGAGTTAACGAGACAGATAAAATAAAAATAAAACCTTAAAGTTATATAAAATAACAAAAGCATTTCGTTTTTTATTTTGTTAAAAAAAATCCAAATTGATTATTAAATCTTGTTAAATCCTCGAAAAACTGACTTTTTCCAACAATTTATATAAAATTTATTTACATTATGCGCGTGAAAACATTTTAATGTTTATTAATTGAATTGTATTCGAGTACATACAATTATTATTTGTTGTTGTTGTTGTTTTTTTTTTTTTTTTAGATATATATAATATACAGTCAATCCCTCAATATATTTGGTTTCTATGTATTATATGCAATAGCAATGGATAGGTATAAGTAACGTCATATTCACGATCACTCCGTAAACCGCTTCTCCTAAAGTAGATCAAGTATATTATTTTTTTTTTTTTGCTTCATATTTTTATCAGAGGCAGAGTCAAAAGTAAATCAGCAATATGTATCGTGCTAATATATTTAAGAAAAATGTTTTAATATGCGCAAATGAATAAGAGATTGGAGAAAAAAGTCTTTATTGTTGTCATTGTTATTATATATATAATATAATTATTGTGTGTGGCTGTCAGTCATATCTCTTCATTCAAAAATTATCTGTATTTATATAGAAATAATATTTATCTATATAACCATATATATAAATTCAGAAATCGTTTCGTTGCGTTACGTATTTTTATTAATATAAATTCGGTTAAGGAAAAAAAAAAAATAATAAAAATATCGAAAATATAAACGGGGTACTAAATTAATAATAATATTAAGAGTTAGTTCCTAAGCCAAAATATTTTGAAATTTTTTATAATTAATGTACCTAATAAAAAATAATAATAATAATAGTAGTATTAATACTAATAGAATAGTTAAAATACTTATTTTATGATGCCCGTTATATATATCCACATTTGTATTATTTAATATTCGTATATAAAATACATATAATACAAACATCACAGCGACAGGCAAGGCGAACTTAATCAAAATGTTCTAACCATCTCTTTTTTTTTTTATTTTATATTTATATTTTTGTATATGTTGTGTTATGCTTTATTTTATATTTGTTATTTTTTTTTTCTTTACAGCGAAGAAAATTCAGATGTGCTACACTTAGATTATAAACAGTATCGTCAGTCCATGGTTAACCTCGACAGTGGCAATAATATATATGTGGATAAAAATTTATTACATATTACTACAAACAGTTGTGAACTATTAAGTGGTATACCAAATTGCAGTATATTAGGACTTTACAAGAAAAAAAATTTATCCGAAAGTTGTGTTGTTAATGCATCATCAGCATCAACAACATGTAATACATGCAATGCACTAAAGATTCGAAGTAGTTGTAATATTAATTGGGCCACCGTTGACAGTGATAGCAGTAGTAATAAATTATATTCAAATTCAAAAAATTCACCAAATGTATATAGTAATAATCCATCATCATCATTAATTCAACAACAGCAACATCACGCATCCGAATTGAATAATGTAAGCAATTTAAGTATTTCAAATTTGCGCACAAATTCCTATAAATCAAATGATAATAATTATTGCTTATATAAATATAATCAATTTAACGAATGCAATCACTTAATGCATAATAAATTAAACGGTAAGAACCATATGGTGCAAAAGAATAATTTTTTTAAAAGTTTTGCGCGCAGCTCATCATTTTTAAATGGTTGTAAAATTAAAGTGAATTCGAAAAAATTAAAAAATATCTCATTTAAATTTAAAAAATCGGATAAGGTGCATCAACAACAGTGTGAAAATATATGTCCATCCGAATATAATAGTAAAAAAAATCATTCGCAATTTATTCAAAACAATTATTCTGCCGTTCCAACACCGGAATTAAAGCAACGGACAGTGCCTCAAAATAATGTGTCAATAAAAAATGTATGTAAAAATCCATCAGTGAATAGTGATTTAAAAAATAAATACAATGCGAAAAGCAACGAATGCAATAACTGCCATCAAAATCAATTACTATTGAATGATTCATGTCGTACAAGTGTTATTAAAGATCATAATTCAAATGTTAGTAAAAGGCCACTATCACATTGTTCGGATCCGTATTCATCATATAGACAGCCTAATACACCGCCTGTAGAATTTAAGGGATTTAAACAATTTGGAAATAATAAAAAACATGTTCAATGTCATTCATACAGCAATAGTCTAAATCGACATAATAGACAACTATCACAAAATAAATCTAATGGAAGGTAAGAAGAAGATGATGAATTTAAGGAATACGATGAAACAGTTAATAAAAATGATTTAGTTTATATTTGTTTGTTCCCTATCTAAATTATAACAAAATCAAGTTACATACGTTATTTTTCTTTTCTTTTCTTTTCTTTTTCTATTTATTCCTATCTCAATTTATAGATTGTTAGGAACAGTGAGTTCTGATTCCATTCGTTGTACAAATTTTATTAATTCGAACGAAAGTGATTTACGAATATCCTCGATTGATAACACCTGTACAGATTCATTAGTAACAGCGCTTGACGATGAAGCCCTGTTAATATGTGATGCTTCAAACGAAATGGCAAGAACAAAGGTAAATTCAGTTTCAAAATGTATTTACGTGAAATTGTTCTTCTTTTAAATGATTGAGCCGTGAGTGGATGAGAACACTTGAACGGCATTGTAGTGACTTCATTTTTGGAGGTTAATTAACTAATTAATTTGCAAATAGGAGGGCATTGTTAAATCTAATTAGTTATCGTTTGTTAGGAAAAAAAAAAGAAACCAATTTAAACGCATTTATTTTATTCGTTTTCCAAAAATATATAATTTTAGGTAATAAAAATAAATTGCAATAATTTAAATAGCATGTTTACCACGTAATTATGTTTATATAAATAATTTATCACAAATTACATTTTACACAAATGGCACACGCGTATTTTATATTTATACAGTAAGTTATATTTACAGAAAATATATATAGATATACATTTGTGCCATTCGCCGCAAACAGAATTTATTTATAAATGTTTTATGAAATCATTGTCAGACATGATTTAGATTTCCAAATATTTAAATAAAATTTGATTATGATAATTATTGTAAATCATGTTGTTTCTGCAGACTAAATAATAAGTAAAATGGGTAAAAACCATTTTCAATAAAATTTAATTATCGAATTAACTAACGATTTAATATGTTTTTCCTTTTTTATTTTTTCTTTTGTATTCGGATAACAATTTTTAGGTTCATTTTGATGATGTTTCGTTATATGGGACCCCAAAAGAAGAACCATTGCCAAATATTCAAACAATAGGCGAAAAAATGTCGTCGAACTTTTTAAAAAACCAATTACAGTCATGGTTTCAGCCAACGGACAATCGTTTGGCAATGAAATTGTTTGGAAGTAAAAAAGCATTAGTGAAAGAAAGAATTCGCCAGAAAACAGCTGGACACTGGGTTATCCATCCATGTAGCTCATTTAGGTAAGAAATTCAAATTTATTTATTTACTTTAAAACCACCTAAAAATTTTAAAGGTATTTTTCTTTTACATTTCTTTGTTATAAATAATGAATCGGAATATCCCGTAGCCATACAAACGTTATCGATATTTTATCGTAATCTACTTTGCTTTACTTATGTTGTATTTCGTTTTAACTTAAGCAATAAAAATTACTTGCTATTTTCAAATATGTTTAGGATTATATACACATATAAAAATTAAAGCGCCATGTGAAAATAAAATGCCGGATTTGAGACCGGATGTATAATAATTCTTTTTTTATGTTTCGTAGAATTACTTGTCTTTAGCATTAAACTATCACTAAGGAAATATTATCTGTTGAAATTTGAATGACACACAAAATGTTTGTGATTATTTTGAAATACCTGCCGTCATACAGTGGGGGTGATTTGACTCTCTCTCCCTTCAATTTAAAAAGAGAAAACCTTCGATTTTGATCAAAATACATAGTGTTACTTTTAGATATACTATTCGTTTTATAAGTTTCAGAAAATTATCTTACTGTGTTATAAAAATTGCCCTCGAATCCTTTTGCCAACCAAATTCTGTCTTTAAAGAAATTTTTCTTTATGAAGAGAACAAAAACAGATAAAAAGAAAAAAATTGATAATTTATTTATTTCAAAAATTATTCTACCTCACATTTCACAATGTATATCACTGTCTGAAAAAAAAGAAGAATAAAACAAAGTGTGCATTTTATACCTGCCAATGTCCATTATCTTTGAATTTAAGTTCAAAATATCTACTGAGGCATTATAATAACTGACGATCAAAGAAACACTCCTGTCACAAAAGAACAATTTTTTTTTAAAGAATAGTCCAAACATTACAAAAGAATACAATTTATTTCATTAAAAAAGTTTTAATTAATAATGAATTCAATTAAAATGTCATGATATGTAGTACCAATATATGTATTTTCAAGAGCTTTTGTTTGAATTTTTTTTGAAATAGATGATAATTGTTCTGATTTTATCTGACAACGAAATCGCGAGTGTTCATTTTAAATTAAATATTTTAAATCTACAATAGTTCTTTATTTTCTATAAAATAACTTAACCTGTTGAATGCCATGAATAAATCTGAAACTAAACGGCCATGATAATTAAAAATGTGATTAAAATACACATTTTATAGTAATGAGCCACAATTTTAAGTGCTTTCAAATTCAATCATTAACTATTTTATTTCAACGTAATATATTTCTTTTCATTATATTTGATAAGAATTATGCTTTGTTTTGTTTTGTGGATAAAAGAAGGTAAACGTAAATTATATTTAGTAGCAATAATGTTTCGTTAAGCACAGGTACACAGGGGTGGTACTTCTTCTTGAAAACAGTTCAAATCGGTACTGGTACTTTAGGAGAATACCTAAGTACTTCTAGTATTTTCTACTACTTCATAGTACTTCAGCACAGAAACAACTGTTCCTGAGTTATTCCTACGTACTCCGTTTGTTTGAGATAAATATTTTTTAAGGAGCTGTTCAGGAATTGTTAATAGGAATTACTTCAGTACTTCGATAAAAGTTTAAGTATTAGTTTTGAGTAATAGCACTGAGGGTAAAATTTGTACAATAACTAACTGTGTTTCATTTTATAATGCCCAAATTTAATGCTTATCTGCAAAAAAAATAACACTTAAATAAATAAAGAACGAAATTAAATAGGAGTATAACAATGCATTCTTTCTTTTTTCTCATTTAAAAATATTTTTTTTGTGATTTCATGATATTTTTCAAATTCAACTTTTATTCTGTTTCCATTATATAACATATTTTCATAATATATTATATATATACATATTTTTTTTATATATAAATAGAACCAAAATAATTTATCACTTCAATCTCATTTTATTATGTAATGAAAATGGTGCATTTGTTTTCTATTTCTTTCATCATTTATTATATAATAGGTGTTAAAGTTAATAATGAAGACACCATATGTTCCCTAAAAAATATTTTAATATTGCTTAATATGAAAAATGAAATTTCTATTTATTACAAAAAATTATCTAATGTTTTTATTTTATTTATTTTGTGTAAATATAAACAAAGGGTAAAACTAATAAACATATGTCCTGCAAATTTTATATATCGTTAAATATTCGTATTATTCTATTTTAATGTGCAATATAGATTTTTAATGTTTGTTATTATCAAATATTGTTGAATAGGCATAGTAAACCATGCAGAACCACAATCCACAACAAAGCGATTAATTGTATATTCATAGCATCGGATATATATATATATAACAGTCAGTACGATGTTATTTATGATATGAACGTTATATAGAGCTTTCGAGAAGCTTACTATTCATTTTATTTTCTAAAAGTATAATTTTAAAACGAATATCGAATAGTTTTTAAATATAGTTACCAACACTCAACAGTCTTCTTTTTTTTTTCTTTTTACAAGAGCTTTTTAACGGAGTTATTGAAATATATCTTTCATATAAGTCATCATCTATCAATATATAATAAACACATAAATAAAACAAAGAGAGTAATATAGGTTTATTTTCAATAATATCGTCAATTAAGTTCATTGCTCAGCTCTACCAAACCAAAAAATTCGTAAATCCTCAATTATTTTTGTTATTTTATACAATTACATTGGCATTTTTCTGAAAAACCGAGTGATCCATTTTAATGGTAATTCCGAAACCGGTTTTCATGTGGATCTGAAAGCTTATTCTAAACATGACTTTTAACTTCCTTTATCTAATTTTCTTGACTTACACCGTAATCATCATGATTATTAATTCTATATCATTTTCGAATACATCATGCAAATTATCTTTATTTATTTTATATAGTAATAAACTTCTAAGCATCTAATTGAAAATACTATTGAAGATGTTTCAATAGTATTTTCAATTAGATAAAAAAAATTGAAATATTTGGAATTAAACTTTCTAATTCATTTTTTAAATATTATTTATTTATTTTTATTTTATTTTTTTTGTCATACCGTCCGGCACTTTATATATAATAATATATATGTTGGTCATACGATCCTATCAAAGTAATTCGGACTTAAAATCTAATTTTAATTTTTATCCTATTATTTGTCTTTTTTTTTTTATTAAGTAAATATATTTTTAATTTATTGATTTATTTTAAAAACCAATCATTTTTGATTTGTTTTGATAATTTCTTCCATACTTTGAAGTGTTATTACTATTGTTTTATCTATTTTCGATTTGCCATAATATATTTTTAGTTTAATATCTCCAGTATTGCTATCGTCATATTTGAAAAATTCTATTAATGGTACTTTTGTTATTTATATTTACAAACTTACAACCATATATAAACGTCGCAGTGTACACTTTTTGAAAATTCAAACATGGTGATATCACGGTTATTTTAGGTGCTCATAAGTTTTAGGTGTAATCTGCTTATTGGGTGTGTTTTAAATTCTTATATATTATAAATTATTTAGAATCCTCAATTCAATTCAATTCTTTATTCATTAATTTTTTTGTTTTAACATGAGATTTTTGTGAGATACAATTATTGTAATT
>JAABKK020000003.1:733283-743283 GCA_011634745.2 Catotricha subobsoleta
GAGGATATGAATATATTTTGATTTACTCGTTAGACACCAAATTATGGTGTAATTGTAGTTTTATTTTTTCCACAAAAATAAAGCAGTTTGTTTTATCTTGTAATTGAAATTGGAATATATTTACTTACATTTGAATTAATTATTACATTTCATTACATTTATTTGGAATTATAAATTACAAAGTTCTTTTCTTATCTAATTCTTCCATCTCGTTGCTCTTGAATTGATTAAAATTTACATTAATTATGTCAACATTATTAAAAATATAATTGATTCATTTTAATTTAGTTGAAGTATATGCTCAAGGCTCATGCACAATGAAACTGAATTAAATTCAATTCTGTATCTTTCTATACATAAAAAAAAAGCAATTTAAAATTAATCGGCAGTACGAACATAACATAATTTCATGTCTTGAACTAATCGTGTGGTCTTCTACCGTCAATGTGTCAACTATTACTTTAAAAGATACAAAGTAAATAATATTTAAAGAATGAACAAAAATATTCTATCGTGCATTGCGCAAATTGTAATTCTAACTTTATTTCACATTCATAAAAATAACGGAAGATGATACTTATCGTAATTTCCACTCAACAAAATTTTCCTTAAGTGCTTGAGATATCTTCACATATACAATTTACGTATATGGCATCAGCAACATCCAAGTTATCTTAAATATTTTGAATTCATGTAAAATTTTATTGAAATATTGCCCTTTCTATACATTATATTATGCTATTTCACATCATATGTATATATAAAAATTTGTCGTTCACCTTAACACCTTTCCTGTACATAGTTGGCGTAGGTGTGTAATGTGTATGTATTTTATTCTGAATATATCGTATATGTAAAATAGATATATAAATAATATAGGTTTGTTTTATATACATTTACTTAAGATCACAATACATTTTCTTTATTATTTTATTCACCTTCATTTTTTTTCTTTTTTTTTGCGTATACATAATAAAATACTTATGAAGTAGTGATTGTATGATACAAACATATATGGTGGTTGATCTGTAAATATACCAACTGTATTATTATATTTCTCCCCTCATTTTTAAAGTGACTTCACCAAATATACAATTGCACACGTGGCTAAGAAAATCTCAACGATCGCGCGACAATTTCATTATACTTGAAATTCATTTTATTATGCACAAGCAAAAATATACTATATATTTTGATAAAAATATAAAGATTCCATCTGCCTGTTTGGGTTTATTGTGGAGATACACTCGTACCTACGCTATATCCTTTTCTCTTTTGCGATATTGTTAAGATACACAACACATACCTAATATAAAATAATATTGCCTGTATTATAATCATCTTAACTGTTACCAAATTTCTTCTTCTTTTTTTTTGTGTTATTTTTGGAAATATTTTTCTTATTTCATTATTATTACTTATTTTCATATTATTTAAAAATTTAAAGGCTTAGGATATAGATTGTTATCAAGTGAAAACATGACATTATTAATGATGCAATTTTATATACAGAGAGTAATTTTCAACAATACATAATAAACTAGCGAACAGCCAACATAAACAAAAAAGCATGGGAAAAAAATCAAAAAATTATGTAGTCTACAATTTACGGTGGGTTGTGTAAATTTATTTTGATAATAAGAAAATGATTACTTATAATAAATCATCGAATCGCTATTGGATTTATTTTATATTGAACTCAACGACAGACAGGTATTTAATGATTTTGATGGCATATTTTCGTGTACATACATTTTCGACTTATTTTTATTTTATTTTTTTGTTAGTTGATTTGTCAGAAGGTAAAATGTAGATGAAAAGACTGCTATATTTGAAAGAATTAGTTTTCAGTACAAATATTTTATGATTATTTCTTTGACTGTGGCTTGTGATTTAAAATTTATGATTTTAAATTGATTAAATATATGCTGATTTAAATTGAACACATTCTCTTCGTACAGAATTACACAAATCTATAGAATACAGGATTTCTCAATGATAGCATCGACTTTTATACCGGATACAATATACACAAATGTAAAGGGTAAAAAGGCTGATAAAACATTTTTCGTATCAATCAATATTTTAAGCATAGATTATATTAATTTTCAATATGTCGTAGGAGTTTTTTAATTAAATTGAAAAGTATATATAGAAAATCTGTATAGCAAAAAAATATGTAGAAGATTTCGGTGAGATACTCCGCATAAATGAACCAATCGACTAGCAATTCTATAAAAAATTTAATTTAATTTTTTAATATATTTTCGACTTAAAATAACAAGATAAAAAAAAAACAGTTGTGTTCATTTGATTACAGACCGTTAAATTTTTAATTTATGGATAAACGCAAAATATAAAATTAACTTTAATATTAATAAATGTTTGTCATGAATGAATTTGATTAGTTTAAAAATGTTTTCAACATTACCTATAATTTTATGTGATAATTTAAAAAATCAATTTGTTTATATTGTATTCATTCTGGGCAAATAAATTAAAATGCTAATTTTAATATAAATGTATAATCGCGATCTGTTAAAATATTTTTTAGTCAATGCGAAATAAGCTAATCAAATTTATTTGGATGATTTACATAAATACAATTTCAATTGGTAATTTTGTAGTGTGTTAAATATGGCTTTATATGAATAGACAGCCAATAATATATCGCACCTACTTTTAAGCAGAAACAACAACAAAAACAACTTCAAGGACAATATCCAAATAATACAAATTTTCCAATTTTCTTTTCTTCTCCTTTTTCAAAGAAGCGTTTGTTCTTTTCTTTTCTTTTCTTTTTTTTTTTTCATTTTATATCCTATTTAAGTCTCTACATATTATTTGAAAACGCAACACACTCACACGTCTGAAACGCACACATTTTATGTAAAAAATACCCTCCATGAATGTAATTTCATTTAAAATAGATATTTTTCTCCCGACATGTTGTGATCATTGGCATGTAATATCGCTAAACGACATTTATTTGAAACGAATAATATTGTATCAACCGTGAATAAACATCCAAATAGCTTTTATTCCATTTCGTTTCTTTATTTATTTATATATAGATATATATATATAATTTTTTTTTCTTTTCGTTTTTATACTAAAAAGTGTGATGATAACGAAATGAAACAAACAAGAAATACTCATAAAAAGTGAATATGAATACAGATGGTCTTGTTTCGTTTATTCTTATCATCAACGAAAAAAACAAAATATGTATAAACATAAATATATTATGTATATACAAGTATTAAATATATTTCTATATAATATTGGAAATTTTGCTCACATCACAAGTACTTTATTTTTTACAATCGGTTTTCTTTTGGTGGCACATTTTATTTCTCTTGATAAAAGTATAAAAAAGAAAAAAAAAATTATTGTTCTTATTAATAAAAAATAATGTATATTACTGTATTACATCAGAAATGCACAAAAGCAAAATGTCAATGAAATTAAATTGTAAAAGGATTGTCTACCAATGATTTTAGTCATTCAATGAAAAACAATTTTACGGTTATAATCATTATTTTCGATTAACTCAGAGTTGATAGTTTTTTTTTTTTTTTTATTACTATATTATATACCTAATTTATAATTTTATGCACTTGTTGTACGTTAAACGGATATTATAATTATACCTACTATGGAAATGTAATATAAAAATATATTAATATTAATAGTATATTTTAGTATGTAGTCTTAGCCTGCACTCATTCACATCCTCACAATATATTTTGATTTACAACTAATGGCGTAATAAAAACATAACCTAAGCAAAAACTTTTACTTGGTTGAATAACCAAACCGAATATGAATGTTTTTCTTTTTTCTTTTTTTTTTTTTACTTTTTACATCTACATTTTTGTGGTTTGGTTTGGGCGACTAGAGAGAAGACAACTGGAGAGAGAGAAAAAAAATGGTAAAATTTAACTACAATTTATGTTTTCGTACATATTAATTTAGTTTTACAGGTGAGGTTCTCCCATTGGAGTTAGTGGTAAACCACAGCCAAAGGTATTAAAATATATAGTGGCGCTTATCTAAAATCTTCGCATAGGTTATAATTAATATTGTTTTCACTGTTGGTTAAATTTAACCTAACGTTTAATATTAATTTTCATTTTGCATAAAAAGCACGTCTGACTATTATTATTGGCTAAAATATTGTGGATTATGATTGTGATGTTTATTATGTTTTATTTGTTTATTTACTTTATTTTTGTTTTTTGAACTAAGACAAAAATGGTCGTGATCATTAAATTATATCATGATTTAAAATGAATCAAAATCATTGAAAATTGAAAATTTATTGTTCTAATATGTATTACATATTCGAATATTCGAATAATACAAATAATAATAATAAATGAACGAATAAACGAATAGGTAGTAAATACTGCAAATAAAATTGAAAATTTATAACATTCGTTTATTTATTTATCTGTAACATTTGCATTATACGATCAATAGGTATAGTAATTTTGAACACGGCTAATTAATCCATGGATTTTTACAAACAAATTGGAATTGCCCATTTCCATGATTCTATTACAAAATTCAGTGGATATTTTAATTAGCAATGCTCAAAATTACTACCGTAAAGCAAAAAATTTAATTAGCGGCAATATTTAAAATTAATTAATTGGTTAATTCGATTAGTACGAATACTAGTAATTTTTATTTATGTCTACATTTTCATTACGAAACTAAAAGAATTTGATTTATAATTTAATTAGTTTTAAATTTTTATTAAGATATGTGGGGGTGTTTTTGTTTGTTTTTTTTTTTGACAGAATAATAATAACAAATTTAGGTTGGGACGGTAGCAAATAATCAGTAATCATTTACGAATTAAACACATAAAATAGGAATTATTCAATTTAGGAAAAAAAAAGCGTAGAAGTGGAAAAAGTCTAAAAGCATCGTGGAAAAGCTTTTATGGTTAATTTAGTATATTGCGTAGTTATTATTGTCATTGTTAATAGATGTATATTACAAAATATAAAAATTATAATATGCTGGTCTAACGTAAGGCGTAACCCAATTTAATCTATTTTAACATATATGAAATTCTGACTTGAACAATAAAAAAGATTCATTTATAATATAGAGTACGCCGAAAAGGAAAAAAAAATGGATTTTTAACAATTTTTCTGTTAATTTAAGAAAAGTTATGTATATACAAACTGCTCTTCGATTTTTAAAATAAATGATCCTTCCAGAGAAACAGCCTATTATAAAGATTGCATTTTTGCAATATTTTTATCGCAACTAAACTTGACTACAGCTGCATATACATATAAAATTTTTGGTGGTGTTCTTTGCTGTTTTCCATAACTAGCTTATTGGTGCGCCACCAGAAATTATTTCAAAATCCCTTCAGACAATTTTCCACAAAATGATTGCAAATGTTTTATTCTTAAGGAATTGATGGAATTTTGAAGGGCTTCAATTCCAAAAAAATCGAAAAGTCTGCAATAACAGTGGGTGGTTTTTGGGTAAAGGGATTCGTAAGGATCCTACCGCGTACTGCGTACCCTATTGAATAAAAACAACATGAAATTAAATAAAACAAAACGTAACAATTAACAGAATTATTAATTATGATTATTAATTCCAAATAATAAAGTATATACTTTACGTAGCAATAATAAAATAACTCAACGACTTAAAAGCAACATATACCAGCCCATTAAAATATATATTCTGAATTCTGTTTCAATAGCAAATAATGCTTAAGATCTCTCTTAAAAACTTCACACTAAGTACTATTTTTAATGTTGCTTGGAACTTGGAAGACCATTCCAAAAATCAACGCTAAGGTAAGCATTTGAAATCCTATTTCGCGACCTTACAATGTTCTTTCTTACTAATAAAATCCTTAACCCTCTAATATATTCATTCTGATTCAAAATAAAAATACTTCTGAGATATTCAGGACCACCTATTACAAAAATATGAAAATATTAACGTTACAATATAAGCGATGATTAGTTAGAGACAAGTATTGCAATTTGTCTCCTTAAATTAAATATGTAACGCATACAAAAATTATGTGCAATTTGCAATTTATCAGTGTTTTTACAAGTACCATACTATTCATAACCATGATATATAATTATATCTGCATAATTAAAAATTGGATCAATAATACTATTGACTATATATCAATTTGAGTATAATTCGGAAAAAAATATTTCATATAGTTAATATGATGTAATGTTTCATACAATTTTTGCAATATGAAATGCAACATGTTCATTAAAACTCATAACATTATCAAAAACAGCACTAAGGTTTTTTAACGATGAGAAATATTCAAATTCACCTTCATCAGTATGTAATTATTTTCTTAATTGTTTTAAAATCAATCTTATCAATATGATATTTAGACCCAATAATAATTGCCTTTGGTCCGTTTGAATTTAATATCATATCTCGTGATTTTACCCAATTATTCACACCCAAAAGATCATAATTTATAAAATCAATACCTTTATGGAGGTTGTTAAATTTTACTTCAAGTAGCAAAATTATTAAGTTTGTCAGAAGAATATCACAGTTGAATTAAGAGTTAGCACATAATACTAACTGCTACTTTCAACTATAATTATCAATATAATTATATCATTTGTTCAATGAATTAGAAATAATTATTATTGTAATTGGAAAAGAATGTCCATAAAGATAAATCTGTTCAAGTAAATTTTTCGTTTGTTTTTGAATTCAATTTAAAATTAATCATCGCTTACAGACTGTGTTTTATCTTTCTATTTAAACCAAAGAGTTTCTTTTCCGTCGGAAAATTATGTCAACAATTTTTTTTAACTAACACTTCCCAAAAGAACTGAAAAATAAGTGCAAATTATACAAAAGAAAAAAAATGAACCAAAACACAATTCATGAAAGAAAATGTTTTTGACGAGGGTGACGTTGAGCTTGTATTTTATTTAGAAATTTATACAACTTTATTTAATAATAAATGTTTAGACATTTCTGCACAACGGCAACATACACGAAATATTGTTTTTTTTTTTCTCTAAGAAACAGAGGTACATAAAAAGCTCGTCTTTGGAATAAAACAGAAAAAAAAATCAAACAAATAAATTACATCACTTATTTTTAAGAACAAAAATATTATTCTTAGCTGGAAAAACCACTCGGCTGAAGAGATCGCCGTTGTAATAACAATCAAGTTTATATATAACCTTATTAGTGTGAATAATCTTTTCCCTCAACACAAAAGAAGCGCAAAGAAAATTAAATCATTTTGCATTTTAAATGAGAAACGGAAAATGTAAAGTAACTGAAAAACAAAAATGTTTATATCATATAGAGACTATGTATAACAGCAGCACACACACACAAACAGAAAAAATAAAAAAAAATACACAAAAACATACAGAAACACACACAGAACACAAGAACAAAAACAAAAAACCAAAAACAAAAAGAAGAACACAAAAAAGCATCCTAAAATCTCGACCTATTCGTAAACGACTATGGCATAGCCAAATGAAATGTATATATAAAAGCAGCAAATAGCGCGGTTATTCAAATTTAATGTCATAAATCTTAAGATAATAAAATTAGCCAAGCTTAACATAGTCATTCCCAACAGTTTTTTTTTTTTTTAAATATAATACGGAATACGGGTACTTGTACAATAGCAATTGTAAAATCTGAGACAATATTTTTCTTGTAAAACACCAAATATACAATGAATTTTTTCGCCCTTATATTCTATATTTATATCTACTGTACTTATTCATAAAATGTTTTTCTCTCGACCAGAAAATTGTATTGCCTTAAGCTAAGCAATGTTCTCAATTGTGAGTGTGTTGCTTTTTACTTTTTTAGTCTTCGCTTTTTGTTCATCTTTTATTTGTATATAAATAACGCCACATAATATAATGTCATAATTTTGCAAGTGCAAGGTGTATTTGAAAATGGCATTCCATAAGCTATCCAAATCAAATTTTATGTGATGCAGTAAAAGCGTTTTCTCTCCTATATGATGTAGCTTAGGTAAAAAGACGAGAAAAGAGTATATTTTACGTGAAGAAAAACAAGAGTGCGATTGGCTTTCATTTATTTATTTAATTTATTTATTTAATTTTTGTTTTTTTTTTTGTGTATATCTTGAACATTTTATGATTTTTCAAAATAAAGTTCATTTCTATGCTATATTACATTACAGGGTGTCGTGATGAAGATTGCCCACTTCCTTTTTTTTTTAAATATATGTAAATGTAACCGATGTTTTTGACGTCTATGGTATGTCTCGTTGAGACACTCTGTATACTTACCGCAGTATAATACCTATAATAGTATAAGTTAAGAAACAGTGATTTTCTGTCTTTTTCTGCATGGACTACATATTACGTTTTCCAGTGTTCAATAGGTTCATATAAAGATTTGTTTTATTTTATGTCATGAAAAGAAAAGCCACATCATTTAAAGCGGCGTGCAGAATATTTTAAGTGTACTGAACTATTAAACCAATAAGGCATTCACATTTTGTATTTATTGTAACTAATGTTATGGAAAATCAAAATAAAATGCAATTATATTGATATGGTAAGTTCATTTGCTTTGAAATATTGAGAAAGTTTCTCTTTATTCTTTTGTTTTTAATACAAAAACTTTACTTTTCACTGGTTGTACTATTATTGTCCTGAAGGTGTGATTTAAATTTATACGCTTATATCTTTCACGTAATAGAAGCTAGAAATGCTTATCTTTTGTATAATAACTAAACATCTCTCTAAGCGAAAATGCTTTGTATGCATGCAATGGTGTGCATATGCAGCTTTCGCGAAACGTTTGTATTTTAATAATAATATATTACATTGTGTGGTATTGTGTGTATGTGCTTTTTTTTTCGTCAGATAAAAGCATGTATATGTATATGGAAAATGCACAAAGCATGCGATATGAGACAAACGAAATGAAAAAGAGCAAAAAAAAAAATGTATATGTTTACGTAACCCGTTTACAAAAGGTCATTGTTTTCTTCATTTTGATAGAAAAATAGCTACGTATTAAATTAAAAATATACGAGTATTAAGTTGCAATGCGATTTGCAGTTTGAACGCTTTTATTAGCTCAGTTAAATAAATACCCACGATATCAAGAAGTTAAGATTAAAATGTTTTCTTTGCTCTTTTTTTTCTCTTCTTTTGTTTTGCAATTTTGGTTGTACAATATTTACTGCTTTATTTGAAGGAATAATCGGTTTCAGCTTGCTTTTTGTGTTTATTTATTCTGATTTATTTACTCCTTATTTTTCTCTCTTTCTTTTTTTTTTTTTTTGCTGTATAATGTTATCTGGTAGGAAAATTAAGTATGGTAATTATAACCGAGTAATTACTATACGCATATTTTAATAGGTCATCGTCTGTTATCTTAAATTAAAACCATTCTATTTTTATTGGTTTTGAAACGATATGCGTATATTTTGTCTAAGCGTGTGGCCCAACCTAAATTTTCGTTTATCACCGTAGCAAATTTAATGATAGTGAGAAACAAATTACTTTACAGGCCATTTTTTCTTTTTGGTTTTAAGTTCTTTTTTTTAATTCAAAAAATTATGCAAAACATGCATATATACTTATAGCAAGAATTTTAGGAAATATGAATATTTGAACATACATATAAGTATTTTATGTATAAATATTTTATTATTCGAACATTGTATTTACGTAGCGTTAATATTTATGACATATTACAGAATTATTTATGACGATAGAACCAAAGATGTGATATTTTATCGGAAAATTTGTTCAACAGCTTGTAGTCTTTAAACATATAATGTAATATGCATTAATAAACTTGTTGATTTTTTTTTTTATTCTATTGAAAAAAATTTGATGTTATTTATATAAATTATTATAAAGTAAACTGATTCAGAATAAGTTTATATAATATATTTTATCGATACCTTGAATATAAACAAAAGCTCGTGAGATATTAAACTAAAAGT
>JAABKK020000003.1:783209-806572 GCA_011634745.2 Catotricha subobsoleta
AAACAGTTTTCCTGTAAACAGCTTTTAAACAGCTGTTTAATTTCTCTTGTTGAGAAACTGTAATAAAACAGTTTTTCAACAACAGTTTAATTGTAAACAGTTCAGAATCTGCTGTTTCGATTCTACTGTTGCTAAACAGTTTAAAACCTGTTTTACAACAACTGTTGCTTAAACACCGGTTAAAACAGTTTTAAAACTGTTTAGACAAAAAAAAATAAACAGCTGTTTCAGTTTGCTTATTGGGATAGTGGTTTATATGATGCACTTCTAACACCGTATTATACCGCATTTGACTTGACATTGTGTATTATTATATTACACATTGTAATTTATCACGATGAGAAAAACTATTTTAATTGTCATGTTAACAAGTTTTATTTCTCTATCACAATTTATGTTTGTCAATTCAATGTGTGTTGAATATATATAATAATAATATTTATTTATAATAAATAAATAAATAAGCACTAATATGTTTTATAAGTACACGCTGCAGTATAGAACCTGTATCGAATCTATACATGAAAATCTATTTACTCGGCACAGGTATTGCCTCTAATTTATTTTTTCTGAATCTCAGGATTGGCCGGGCGGATTTTGTTGGTCGATATACAAAAGACGCAGAATTTTTTTTAAAGAAAATATGCATACAGATATTACAAAAATTCGAGAGACTGAATTGCATAAGTGCGAGCGGAATGAAATATATAAAAACTTAATGTGTGAAGAATTTATCAGTCTCTCTAAAACTGACTTTTTTTGTCTTGGAAGCCAATTTTTCTTCTTTTTTTTTTTGCGGTATTGCTCTTGATTTTCGACCACGTATTTTTTTTATTTCTTATAAAAATGAAGTCGTTTACCATTGTCAGATAGCAGCTTGTTTTTCTTAGATAGCTGATGTTGCTGCAGTTCAGTATTAAAAATTTAAAATATGTCTTATCCGCATTTTTAATTAATACAACATACCATAAAGGTCACTCATTTTCCTTTAAATTTCAAATAATATCAGTTGCTGAAAAATTCACTATAATTGTATCTCACAATAAAATAATATGTTAAAAAAAAAAAAAAAAAATGAATAAATTAAATTGAAAACAACACAACTGAAATTGATGATTTATTTGAAGTTCATGGTCGATCCTACGATATCGCTAACTTCTGTAATTTTCGAAGCCCAGTTAATATAAAATAACAATAAAAAATCTAATAATATGATTTAATTTTGCAATATTTTTTTAATTTAGCAACATGGGTAAGTATTTCTTATTAAAAATATTATTTAAATATATATACCAAAGAAAATATGTACTTATAGCACAGAAAATGGATAAAAAGTTTCTTCAAGTAAAATTTTGTATAAAAAAATATTGTTCCTTTCTAAAGCAGATATTATTTGCTACTACATTACATAAGTATACGTACAATTCCTCTTTTTTTTCTACTTTTTTTTTTGTTTCAAAATATCGAAGAAGTACCAAAAAATAAATCAAGCATGGTTTGACTTCTTTTCTGGATTTTAGGATTGGGCGGGCGGATTTTAATGGTCGATATACAAAAAGAGCCAGATTTTTTGACTTTTTGTTTGTTTTGGAAGCCATTCTATTCAAATTGAATAAAAACTGTGTGCGATACAGGTTTTTACCTTAATCGAATTTCTATACCAATAGTCCAATACTATATCTTTATCGATTTAAAAAATCTACATCGCATGGTTGTACAATTGTACATGTACTATGTAACGGGTAGTGACTAAAAAGTCTAGACTCTAGAGTATGATTTCAAACTGTATTTTAAGAAGCTATAAACATGTTATAATAAATTCAATATACATTGTGTATAAAATTATTTTTACTTATTTCTATTCAAAAGTTTTTAAATTTTTAGTTGTTTTGTTCATATTGCATATTTATTGCAAAAATACTTAATACTATTATTGTTCGAAATATTTTGTTTTTTTTTTTTAATTTTAAGAATGAACGTTATTTATAATTTTAATTTTATTCCAATTCAACTGCGTTCCTAATTACTTGTATATAACGGAAAAATAAAAATGTAATTCAATTTTTTACAATTTAGGAACAAACGACACAAATGTAAGTTCGATAAGTATTACCAGATTTAGAACACATGAGCTCAAGTCAATGTCTAATATTATTTTTATATGTCTACTGCATTGAACATTTACAACTAATAAAATTGTAGGTTTTAAAATTACAAAAAAAGAAAAATATATATTATGAGTATTCCAAATACTCGAGAAATTCTTCGGCTTTATCGAAATTTAATTAGATACGGTGATCAATTAAAATTCACCGATAAATCATATTACTTGCAGCGTATTCGTAAAGAATTTCGTACTAATAAAAATTTAATATCTGAAAAAGATATTAAATTTAGTTTTATGGTAAGTAATATTTGATGATAATTTATTTTATTAGCAAGTAAGAAAACAATTTTTCCATTGCTAACAATTTACATTCTATTTCAGAGAGGCGAAGCTGTTTTAAAGAACAATCGAATTGTATAAAAACAGAATACATTATTTTGTAAAAGTTTGTTATGTCGTTGTTATTATTTTTAAAGTTTTTTCGATTTCCTTCGGTTCATCATCAATATCAAAGTAAACTATTATTATTCTACCGTTTTTATCAGCCAACAACAACTTTACTTGCAAAACATGTGGACTATTCACTTATGCCAAAATTGTCTGAAGATGATTTAGAAGAAACATTTGTTCGTGGCAGTGGTCCCGGTGGTCAAGCTGTCAATAAAACATCAAATTGTGTTGTGTTGCGTCATAAACCGACTAATTTTGTTGTTAAATGCCATATTCATCGTGTGACCGAATCAAATCGAAAAGAAGCGCGTAAAATACTTCTTGCAAAATTAGATAACCATTTAAATGGAGAACAATCAGTTGAAAATCAAAAAAAAATGCATAACTTGGTAAAATCTTCCGAGGCAAATCGGCGTCGTAAAAAATTGGATGAAATGAAACAAAAATGGAAGGAACGTGAAAAAGACTTATTAAATAAAGATTAAATTTATTTTCCATTGTATTTTATTTCTCTTATGCTTAGTTATTTTGAAATTAGAATAAAGTAATTACATCAATACAATATTTTAACTCATTTAATTCTATGATTCTATTACCACGAACTAAAATTACCGAAATTAGAGCCTTGATCCTTTTTGTTTCTTTTATGTATTGATTCGGATTCAACATATTTCTGGGTGGAATAAACAGATCCATTCGTAAGCGAGGGAGCTAACTTTGCTGGTCCTGGTGAGGGTGCCGTATTTAAATATTTTCCAACGCCTTGTCGATAAACTTTTAACGGTTGATTTTGGTGTTTTCGTTTTCTTTCTTCTGCGATAATTTTTTGTTGCTTTTCAATTTCATCGGCCCGTTCTTTTGCTAAAGAATCGTCAGCTTCTTGAAATGGATCAACAAATACTTGTGCTTTTTGTAAAATAATATCCTCAATTGGTTTATCCTTATTATCAACTTCAATTTTTTCCATTTCACTTAATGTATCCAGGCCACCAACGAGCTTACCAAATATTGTATGCTTTCCATCCAAATGACGACATGATCGATATGTTATGAAACTTAAAATAAAAATCAAATTATTTAATTAAAATTTGATTGAAGGACACAGATTATTCTATAAAAAAAAAAAGTATATTTACAATTGTGATCCGTTTGTATTTGGTCCTGAGTTAGCCATTGAGAGAATTCCTCTTCCCGTATGTGATAATTGCGGTTTAATCTCATCTTCAAATTTTTTTCCAAAAATAGATTTTCCTCCGTTCCCACTTCCAGTTGGATCACCTCCTTGAATCTACAAAACAGTAAAGAATATAAATAATTTTACATTGAATTGAATAAAATCAAATGAATAAAGTTACCATAAAGTTTTTGATCGACCGATGAAAAATTGTTCCATTGTAATATCCATTGTGACAATGTCGCAAAAAATTTTCACATGTTTTTGGAATAAGTTCGCAGTACAATTCCAAATTTAATGGACCATGGGATGTAGTCAGCCGAACATATCCCTTTTTTTTGACACGTTCATATCGCATAACATGATCTTCTAAAATTGCAGCCTCATGATTATATACTGGTGCCATTGCAGTTGATGTAAAACTGGCAGCTACTGCACCTGTTGAATAATGAGCTGAATTAAATTTATCAGCAAGTTGATTGCTAGTTCCAGCTTCATCATCTGGCGTTGATGCTGGCTTATATTCACGTTCCAATTCCTCTAAAATATCTTTTGTTTCCGCTGACACGGTCTTCAGTCGTCCTTGTGGATCTTTTTTCTCTAGTAGCTCTTCTTCTGTTTCAACTTTTAACTTTTTTCGAATATGGTGAAATGTGGAAATATTAAATTTTTCCAATGAGGATGGATCTTGTATTGTTATTAAATCTTTTCGTGTAAATGGTGTGTCATCAACTAAATCTTTCCAATTTTTTGTTTTAATATTTAATTGATCAACAGCTTCATATGAAAATACATTTCCAGTGGTTGCAACAGCCACTATATGCGAATTTTTTGTAAATGGCTTAAATAATGACGGACAATGATAATTACCATCGTTATTTCGATAAAAATTTAATTTGATTAAACTTTTTGCGTCACATGGTTTACCAGTGATTGGATTAATTTTAAATGTTTTCAAAAATTCTATGATTGCTTGTAATTCAAAAATATTTCCATCCAGATCACAATACGGAATTTCAAATGGTGCCATTGTTATGGTACAATGTTCAAATGGTAAACGTTTAAATTTGATGTGTTCATTTTCAGATGATTCCGTTTTTTTACCACCATAAAACTGAGACCATTCTGTGTACGTTAAGTACCTTAAAAAAAAATTATTTATAATTTTAATGAGATTTAATCAAATGTAATTCTTTATTTAACTTACATTTTATCCTTTTGATGTTGTCTTTTACCCATTTTTGCTATTTGTTATTATCTTGACTGAATTAGATGGAAAGACTTACTGATAAATAGGTAAATAAAATCTTTCTAAAATTTATAAGTAAACAAGCTGACATTTGCCACTGAATAATTATGACATTTAAATCAACGTGAAGTTATAGCTAAATAAAAATTAAAAAGCGGAGAAAAGTCTGCCGTCAAAAATTTTTAAATTTTATTTTAGCTTATTTTAATTTAATAAAAATAAATTGAAATTTATTTTGGATAAATTATAAGAAGATTAAAAAAAAGGTAATATAAAACGACACGAAATTTTAAAAGATTTATTATAGCATAGTAAAAAAATCGTTTGCAAGCTGCTAAGTAAAATGTTGGTAAATGTAAAACATTGTCGTTGATTGTATAATTACAGACACAAGCACGTGACACTGCAGTGCGTGTGTGTAAATGATACAGCCAACGACAACGTTTAGTACAAATTTTTTAGTTGCAGCAGCTCGCATACGATTTTATTGTACTTCACTGTCCTTCTTTCTATATTCTATTTTAAAGCTAAATCTGATAACCGATTATCTGCGATTAAAATGAAAATATGGTGGTATTTCTGAATGCTCTCTCATCGCTTGCAAATTATTAACTGAAAACCGAAAAGATTTTACAAAATTTTAATCTTAATGGCTTTGAATCTGGTAACAGATTTGGCTTAAAAGTAAAATATTGTCACGTGAATAATCGTGTGATGCATATTATATATTACCAGATATTGCAATTTTCACAGCTTCAACAGCTTCATGCACATTGAAATTTAATTTATTTTCCAAATCATTTACAGGAGAACAAATGCAACTCAAAAAACGATGATACCGGCGTTTTTAAAATAAAAATAATCGATTCACCTTCTAATCTTCTAATATTCTTCGGCTCTAATTCTTTAGTTTTCGTAAATAATCTTGGCTTTTAAAAAATAGTACAGAATCTTGTTCTTGTATAGAAATTGCACATTAAAATTTTTGCTTTCTAAAAAATAACAAATTCGCTAATCTGATTTCATATGAACAAAGTAAGTTTTAATGACTTTGCCTTACGTTTGTATCTTAAGTTCCTGGGCTTTTTGTACTAGCAACTGGAACCAATATGATACTATAATTTATTAACCATAGATGCACCCGCTTCTGATTTCAGGGAGGGGTACATTTGAAAAATTAAGATAGGGTATTTTTAATTTATAATAAAGTTGCGAGCAAAAAAAAAAACGGTCTTCAGTCCTCAAATACCGCGGAAAAAACCGCGGTGAGTGCAAATCGTATTTTGGAAATCGAGATCGAGATAGGGTAATTTTTCCAAACCTAAAAAAGATACTATTTTGTTCAAAATCGAGGTACTGAAACTTAAAAAACATACTATTTTCTGTTTAAAACCTGAAAAAAGATACTATTTTCGGCAAAATTGACAGAGGGTAAGATTTTTTTTAAATCTCAGGGGGGGGAACCCCCCTCCCCCACTGTACATGTATGCCTATAACTACTACTATATAGTTATAATACAATGACCATATAGTCTAGAGTCTACACACGCTTAGTTTTTCCATTTGAAAACTAGATATCCTCTTTATTTTTTTTTTTTTTTATTTTTTTTTTGCTCACTTTTTTTTGGTTTTTTCTGAGGATTGGCTAGACGGATTTTGATGATTGACCTATCGTTGTGACAAAATATATTGGTTTTGGTTTTAATCAGTTTTGGTTTTTAGTTCGAAAACTCGAAAAAACAGTTTTCAAAAATGGTCGAAAATTTGGTTTTTTGTATTTTACGACTCGACGGTCCAAAAAAGGCCAAGACGAAACCTATATATTCTAAATTCTGCATCTAACGATAGCCCAATCATCAAAATCCGTCCACTCAATCCTGAGAAAAGAATACCCTGGAAATGAGATTTTTTTTTTTTTTTGTATCCGGTGGGTGGATCAATTTTGTCCGGCCAATCCTGAGAAAAAGCTAAATAAAATGATTAAAATCCGTCAAATCAGTCCTGAGAAAAATTTACGTGAACATGAGTACTTTTTTTAACGCTTAAAATGAGCAAAATGCAAATTAATTGGAAGATAAAATAATGCTAGGCTTTTTTTTCTGTTTATGAAATTAATACTCGCAACAATATACAACAAAATATAATTTCTTCATAAATATTCTTTTTTATAATAAAATTGTTTCTTAATTAAATTAAAGATGAAATTATCTCCATAAAATTGTCATCTTTCCCAATACTGATGGAACAAATTGTAATCAGAAAATGTTCCAGTAGATTTAGCTATAAGATTACTGCACTTTAAAAGTTCAATGTAAAATAATATTTGAAAATATTACATATTCCATATGGATCATTCGTATTAATATGATAAATTTTCTGATATATTAACTAAAAGCAAAATGTTAAAAGCCACGTAGAAAAAAAGCAATATAGTTTTTTTTTTATTACATTATTAAATGAAGAGCTCAGAGCTTATACTAATGTATATTCTCAATAATATTTACACTTGTAAAACGTTTATTTTTATTATTTTTTTGTTGATTTACTTCCGCGTCGGCACATCTGAATACATTTAAACTACCAGTTTTTTTTTTTAGTTTTTTTTATTAATCGCGATTCAAATAATATTTTTTGCACTTGAAACTTTTTATTACTTTTTAAGATTTTAAATAACAGATTTATCAGAATCTATTCTTATGTAAAAGTTTAAAATAAGGATAAACTAATTTTTTTTTAATTGGATATTGATTTAATTAATATAGAGTAGATATTAATGTTGTTCCTGTAAAAGAAGAATATTTAAATAAATATAATTTAATTATTAATAATTTACTTTTAGTTATGAGATATTAAAAATCGTTGTCCGCGACACACAATTCTCCTGTATGCAACAATTTCACTATTTGTGTTAATTTTTGTATATTTGCTAATAGAATATTAACGGAATGGTGGGATGTATGTTTAATTTATTTCACATTTTAGGTTTGAACCCAGAAGATAAACATTAAACAATTATCATGATTCATGTTGCATGCACTTGACTATAGAAAAGAGTTGCTTCGAAAAAAAAAAAAATTATTAAAACAATATAAATAGAATTTCGTTACACTATATATGCCATTATGCTTGTGTGTTTGAACCAAGTAATGAAAATTGAATTATTGGTTGTGCTCTAAATTTAGTGAACGTTTAAACTTGTGACAACTATAATTATGAAAGTGACTACGGTGCTTCTTTGTACTTTTGCATTGGTAATATTTTCAATTTCTGATCTTTTTTTCTTTTGACAAAATCATTAAGGAGAACATTATATGGCTTGAGGACAAATTATTTATGGGTATTTCCTTGCCAATTATCTCCATTATCTTGCACTTTGATTTGTGCAGTGTGATTTAGATCATTTACAGAGAAGTGGCTTCGTGCATAAAATTTCTACACAGTACAACAACAACATACATACAGTACAACAACAACATACATACAGTACAACAACAACAACTTCGGTTTATTCCAGCTATTAAATGGTCCAGCTGTATATGTATAATTGTATATAGATACGTATTATGTTAATCATCAATTGCTTAATAATTCAACCAACACTAGAGTTTATGCTTAAAATTAAAAACAAAACTGAAAAAAATTTAAGTTATTATAATGGACAATCGGTGTCTCTAATGTGGATATTCGTATACAGAATTTAACGCCTTGTTAACCAAACCATCTAATACCAGAGTTAAACATTATTAACAATACCTATTGGATACGTTTATGCGCGCATATTTAAACTACTTTAATGCACTATAGCTATCGAACTTACTAACACAGGAGCGAGCATGGATAGATGGATACGTTGGGCGAGTAGTTGAAGTTCTGGGCCCAATATGCTTCCCCCAGGAGTGAGGGTAGTAGATAGCCATTTAAAATGGTTTAAATGTGTGCGCATAAATGTAACCAATAAGCTCGAATCTACCTTATATATATATTTAATATTTATATATAAGTGAATATAATAGAAAATAAAATCAAATTTAGGCTATTGTAATCGTTGATGGAGAAAGACCAGATAAGAGTGGGGGAAAAGAGAGAAAAAAAAGTTCAAAAAGTTCAAAAAGTTCAGGAAGCAGTGACTCAGAATCATCTGAATTCAAGTAAGTGATAATAAATTATAATCTATTCCATATAAAGAGACCAACGGTTTTATGCATGGTTGGCTATAAGCATATACGACATAACCTAAATAATAAATATGACATGAGTAATAAGTCAACCCTGAAAATATCAACCAATGACCATTGCTGGATTCAAATTCAAAAAAGAAACGGTCTATTTATATGGAACAGATTATAATTGGTTATTATGGCATTTAATTTAAGAATAGGATTTTTTTTCCATTTTCATTATAGTTTACCAAAACCTATTACCGATAGCATAGAAGCGCTTGAAGCAAAGATTTCCAGTAAACCGAATTCAGATGAAGAATCATTAAAAAAGTGGAGTAAAGATATCTTTAAATCATGGTCAGATATACTAAGAACGATTGTCGGTTCTCATAGAAAAAATCAGTAAATATAATTTGAATTTAGAAGAAGTAAAAATTGTAAAATCACTATATATAATGTTTCATTCATTATAACTTTCAGATGGACGTGGAATAATCCTGATGCAGTATTAAAAATAATTAATATTGATTCAAGAATTATGGAAATAGAAATCGATAATAACGACAACGATGTCATAGAGACTACTCGTCGAAATGCTGGAGAGCTTTTTGAGTATTTTACTGATCTTATTATGAGTGAACACAGTAAAATTAAGAAAAATAAGCTTCCGGATGTGATGCCTTGGTCGGTGAATATTATATTTAAAAAAATTAATACATTTTATATATAAATAAAATATGAGCGGTGGTGTTCCACATCTAATAATAACATATTCAAATAATTGAACCTACATTTTTAAAATGTTTCTATTTATAGGTTGGTTGAAAGATTAAAATACAGTATAAATTTACTTGAAGAATCGTATGACAATTGGAAGGAACTGGTCACAGAAGAGCCGATGCCAGAAGCTCCCCTCTCACAATTGACAAAAATGATTGAAAAAATTAATGTGCAATGGAATAAAATATTGAAGAGAAAAGCTTTTATTGGTGAGAAAGGCTTAAGTTAAGTTTGAAAAAATTGCTTATTATTTCTTCATTTTCTTCTTTTAGCTTAATTTTTATTTAATATTATTATTGTGATTTACAGTTCTGCGAATACTGAGACTCAAACTAAGTTAAATGAATTTGAAAAAACATTTCCAGAAGAATTAACACATACTGACGCACTATTGAAAACAGCTGAAAGTAGAATAAAACAACATAAAGTAGTGTTAGATCATTCAGTAAAATTCGACCATTCAAAAAAAACAACAATAAATAAACCAGTAGCACAAAAACCAGCAGCAAATAAATCGCAACAAAGGAAAGTAACAATAAATTCAAAACCAGCAATTATTCCAAATAAATCTAACACTGATACTGTCAAAAAAGAAGAAGAAAGCGAAAAAGACGAAGAAGATGATGAGCCATTAGAAGTTGATCCACAAAAAAGGTTCAATTAAACAATATTTATTAATAATTATAATCATTATTATATACATATGATAATTAAGAAATAGAATCAGAAAAAAATTATTTTATTTTTCATTTATGATTTATTTTCTATAGCAAAGAACTGACAAATAAATTAGCTGCCCTGGAAAAACTATTGAATCCGCCTCAACTCTCCAAAAAGGGTAAAAATAGAAATGTGAAATTAACTATTAAGCCGGTAGACGTTGCTGCTAAATGGAAAGAAATTTTGGAATTTATCAAAAATAACAATATGAAGTAACATTAGAAGAAGAAATAATTACATATTGGAATGAATATGAATTGATTTATTCGTTTTTCTTCTTTTTTTTTAGTTGGAGCAATAATATGAAACTAGAACTTATTTTGTATGATCTGAAAATGGCATCGTATGATTTCGAAAACACTGAGTTAACAAATCAAGTGATCAATTTACGTAAAACTGATGATTTACAAGCAAGATTCTCACGCTTTTGTGATAGTGTTTCGAGGAACGAAAATAATGTGCATAAACTTAAAAAACCAATAACCGAGTAAGTTTTGAGTTTCTATGTATTACGTAAGAAATTTAAATACAAATGCATCTCTAATTTTAGCTTCACCGAAGCAGTAATTGGTCAACATTATAAAGATTACCAACATTCTATTGATAATGATGATTATAATGATGCATTCATGGCAACTAGTAATAAATTATTGAATAATATTATTGCATATGCTATTTATTTCATTGAATTTAAGTAAGGTATTTTGGTGTATTGGTAAAATAGTTTTATTAAATGGAAAAAAATATCTGACAAACATTTGTAGGTGGAACATAGATGGTCAAAGTAACATAATATCAATCTTAGACACTTTCCCGAATGTGATCAAACAAAAACCAAAGAAAAAGCGTAACGGTTTAAATAAACTCTATGGAGATGCTGCAACTATTAAAACTCAAATAGAATTTAATATTGAATTGAATCAAAATATGAAAACCGCTTTAAAAGAAGCTGTGATGTCAAAGTGAGCCGTTTTTTTTTTCTCCTTTTTGTCTTAATGTGAAAATGCGGTTTTTCATTTCAATAAATTTATTTGCAGATCAAACAAAGAATGGGGACCAATTATGGACCGATTAATAAAAAATGTCTACGAATTGATGTTAAACATTCCAGCCGACGATGATGAAAACGAAATAGAGTATACACTTTTAATATTACCAAATAAATAAAATATTCTTAGTAAAAAAAAAAAAAATCACATTTGGTTAACAAAAATTTTCTTTATTTAACAATACAGCGTACCTTTCCAGTTTCGAAGGGATGTGCTTCAATTTGAAGACGACATTAGTAAATTAATTAAGTTTAATCAGCTCAATAAAACTCAAAAAAATAAATACAATACGGCTAAAACCGATTTTCGTACACGTTTTCCTGTTGAATATACTACAGAATAATTTATACACCACATTTACACATTTATACATTAAATAAAGGTGTAAAGGTACGTATTTAAATCATTTTATTAAACTTCAGTCTATAAAAAATATTTGAATTATTTATCTGAAATTAAATATGATTTAACACTAAAACAGTTTTTTTTTTATTTATTATTATTGCTATCTGAAATATACTCTTTATTTATTAAATTTCGGTATATAGAAAAAGTTTTATATACCTACACTCCACTCCTACAGCTTATTTTCATTGCAAAACAAAAAAATAGGATTTAAGAGCAAAAAATAAATAGAAAGAATTTTATTCACGTATTGTCTTAGTTATAAATCTAATTGCATTTTATTTTCATTACTCAAATCATTTCTCTTATTACATTCACATCAATTAAACTAAATTCTAGCTTAAACATTAAAATAAACGTTTTTCTCTTTCTTAACAATTAGCAACATAATGAATTAAGTTCAAAAGTTTTAAAAGAGAAAAGCAATACACTTAAAAATCTTAGCCACTAAAATACTTTTAGATGAAAAAAGAATTTATTTGGTGTCATGGTTTATTAATTTTTGGCTGTTTTTAACCAGCTCACCGCAGCTACTTTTAAATAAAAAAAAAATTAAATAGCTTGTGCTAACTAAATTGAAAAAAATTGAATTTTCTGAATCTATATCATCACAAAAAGAATAATATAATAAATAGTTTAATACACTTATCGTAAGATAATTGTTTTTTTTTTAAATAAATGTTTTGCATTTAGTATTAAATGCGTCCATTCCCATTCCGTTGTTCACGTAACGTCACTAAATTTTTAGCAGCAATGAATGTATTTTTCATTAGCATTGAAACGGTCATTGGTCCAACGCCGCCAGGAACAGGAGTTATGTGTCCAGCTATTTTGCGTACCTCTGTTAATGAAATTTTATAATAAATTTAAATATATAATCAAAGTTGGAAAATGCAAGCAATTTTTCTTTCCTGCTTTATTTTAAGAAGTGCATACCTTCATAATCAACATCTCCCACTAATTTAAAGCGGCCAGTTTCTTCATCCTTGACTCTTGTTATACCAACATCAATAACACACGCTCCATTTTTAACCATATTCGCTTTAATCAAACCCGGAACACCGGTTGCCGAAACAATAATATCAGCATTCAGACAATATTGCTTTAATGCATCGGGCGGCGTAAAACGATGGCACATTGTAACGGTTGCATCCAATGCAGACGTACCATTACGACCATCAGCATGTAATAGCATAAATATTGGTAAACCAACATTTTTCGAGCGACCAACAACGACCGCATTTTTACCAAATGTTTCGATATTTGATCGTTTTAATAATTCTTGAACAGCTATAGCTGTGCATGGTATTAATGTATTAATATCAAGACACAGGCGACCAACATTTTTCTCATTGAATCCATCAACGTCTTTATCACAGCAAATCGAATCGCATATTACACGTTCATTAATATGTTCGGGTACCGGTAGCTGTATTAATATTCCATCGACATTGTCATCATAATTTAAATCGGTTATGATTTCTAGAAGCGCCGATTCAGTTACATCGGATGTTAAACGTTTGGTTTCACTTGTTATTCCGACTTCAGCAGCAGCCTATATTTCAAAAATAAAAGAATAAATAATTTATTATTTTTATTTTTATTATTTCCTATAAACTCAATGACAATTAATTGTTTTCATGTTATGTCTATTGCGTAAGTAGATAACATTTTACTTTTTATATTCTATTAAATATAAAATAAAACAACAAACAAATTAATTAATTAGAGCGCACATCTCATTAAAATCGATAAATAAGTTTTATGTTTGATTAATGTACGAAATGTAAAATAATTATCAACGGAAAATAGTAGATTGTTTGTGAGCGAATACAAATTAAGCGTAACATTGATATACGAGTTTATTCAATATATAAATAGATGTGATATATAAATATGTACCTTAATTTTATTATTGACATATGTATGGCTTGCTGGATCGTCACCAATTAAAACGACTGTTAGATGTGGTGGACGATTCCCAGCTGCTTTCCAAGCATCAATTTGTGTTCGTAGTTCGGCACGTATTTCTGTGGACACAGTTTTTCCACATATTATTTTGGCCATTTTATTAATACTGTTGGTTTTGCTGTGAATTAAAAAAAAAAAAGTAGTATTAAAATAAAAAGATATTTGAATATTTGAGCAAATATTTGTGTATCTTGGTCTGCTGGAAAACTGTTTTCTCAACAATACAATAAATATAGTTAATAAGTCTTTTTTAGTGGTTGTTGAATCAGTTTTATGATTCTATAATAGCATAAAGTCACTTCTATAAATTTAGAGTGTTTTGTATTGCACTTTATTTTTGAAAAAAATCAAATATTGGAATCGATATTCTTTTTTTTTTGTTAGAAGACCTAACTTTTTTTAGGAATTAGTGGTAGGATATGGGTGAATAACCTATGAATATATAGGATTTAGAGTCGAACTGCAGTGATTTTCGGTTCCAGAGATCCAAAAATATGGTTCAACGCCAACCTCCTCCCCAAAAAAAAACGTTTTACTGATTTTCTTTGGATTGAGTGAATGGATCGAAAGTGAAACCTATACATAACGGATCTATATCCGTTTACTAAAATCTTGAGAAACAAAATGACTTTAATATGGTAGAAGAATAAAGCACTGTACCAATTAATTTGCAGTTGTTTTTTTGCAGTAACGATAATGCAATTATTTTAAGAATTCTGATTTATATAAACATTTATTCAATTTTCAAATAATATAAAAACATATATGATCATATATTTCTGAATTCCAACAAATATTTTTAATTTAGTAGCACAAGAAAAGTTTTTTATTTTAAACCATTTCAATTAATGTTTTTATTTCGGATCAAACGAAATTTTAAAAAAATGCCAAAGTTCGCAAATCAAAATAATTTATTTATTAAATTATTAAAATATACACAAAATATATTCACAGTCGCTTCGAATAACAAACGTTCCAATATTTAATTTTTATAAAAAAGAAACAAACCGAAATAACACGGATTACCAATTACTCAGAATGACTATAATATGTGATAATGGTAAAAGTTGCTGCATTTTAATCATACAAAAAAAAAAAACTGAAAATATTTTCTTTAATCCGAAAATAAAGCAAAACCACACACAGAAATATAAAAAAAAAAAAAAACTAAAAACTAAAAACTACATCGTCGTTAATAATATCCAATTTACCTGTCATTGTTGATGCCATTTTTCAAATGAGTATTATTAATATTATTATCAACACTAAGAACTTTTCTATCAGCACCATTTGTTATCAATATATCTTTCATTTTATTAACTTTTGCAATAGCACAATAATTCGTGAGAAAATTCAAATTAACTGTTTTTTTCTTGTTTCCACTCAAAAATCTACCACAAATCCAATTAACCGTTTTTTGTTGTGATTTTAAATAATTTAGAAATGTGCCAGAGAACAATTTAAAAATGATAATGTTATTTTGTTTTGTATTCGTTGCCACTAATTTAGCAGCGGCTGTTGTTGTGTTCAATCGAACTTTTGCACATAAACTAATTAGGTTAGATTTGAACATCTCTCTTTTTATTCCTTTCACACATTTAAATAATACATATTATTATTATTATTATAAATTTGAATACGTCTTACGTTATTTTTATTTTTTTTTCTTTCTTTTTTTTATTTTAAAATTGTTATACACAAAAACATGAAGTCTGAATAAAAACAGAAAAACAGATATAAAAAAAAGAGTGATTTGAAATAAAACATTAGCAACCAAGCACCAATAACATAATCTACTTAATACATTGATGTTTTGATTGATAAATAAAATAATACTCAAATGAATATTATTTATTTATTTATAATTTTTATTTTTTTTGTTGAAACTTTCCACACACACATGTGCATTTTTTCGCTTTCCATTTGTTTGTGTACATCATTTGAATATTGAAATTTGAATTTCTGGGTTCGATAATCATAATAATTTATTGAATATTCATCATGAACTTTTTTTTTTTTTTTTCCATAAAATAATCAAGCAACACAATAATAAAATGATGCAATAATATAAATTACTACAATAATCGATTATAAACATTAGGAGATTATAAAGACGAAGAAGAAAAAAACAAAGCTGCTATCGCATAATTTTCTGAACGAAAAAAACCAGTAAAAACAGACGAATTCACATTACGGACGATTTACATAAATCAGTAAGCAAAAATATATGGAAATCGAATTAATTCAATGTTTCATTCGTGTACATTTGAAAAACGATTGATGCCCTTGCAGTGATTTTAAACTGCGATGAAGTGCATGAAAAAAGATTGCAAAGGATTTCGGTGCTCTCAAAACACTTTCTTCCAATTTAATAAATATTAACTGAAGCGCAGTAAAATCGAGATTTAGGAATGAATCGCATTTTATATATTTTCATTCGATCAAATTGCTGAACCACTAAATTAATTAAAATTGAAATTAACGAAAATAGTAAGTTGTCTGCTTAGTGACTACCAAATACCAATATTTTGAGAAAAGAAAAAAAATTGAACCCGGTCATTGACGCATTTATACCATACTTAATTAATTGTGATTCCAGTTTTAAAATAAAATTACAATATGATAAGAATTTGGCGCAAGTTCATAATTATTATTCACCATATTTTCGTATTTAATGATTTATTTTTGTTCTTATTGTTTTGTTAATTGTTTTTTTTCTTGTTATATTCATTCTAGCTTGGGGGCAAATATGTAGCAAGAAAAAACCGAGATAAGGCATGAGAATAAATTACGTTCTCGTACGTCATTAAATTAATAAATAGGTTTGTTATCATCGTTGTTTTGCTGAATAATACAAAAATAACAACTACTAAAATAACAATTAATTGCATCTCTGTAATCGATATAATTATCGCCAATGTGGCGGTAAAGATAGTGGTAAATAATTATTGTATAGCTTATCTATTTATGTATGCTATCAATGAAATTGAAGTTCTCTAAGCATCTACGGTAATCGCTTAATAGTGGGCGACGAGTAGATATTTAACAATAGGCGTCTTCGAACAATGACTTTAGATCACATTACATTACTTTAGAGTAACTTTTATGTCAAAAGAACAATAGATTTTGACATAAAAATAAACCTAAACTCTAAAGTGATCTAAAATCATTGCTCGAAGACGCCTAATATAAGAGCTAATTCACAGGCTGCGCCTTATCTTTACATTAATAATACAGTTGACAACATGGTACAAGAACACCATGAGTTGACAACTTATATAGATGCAGTTTTTGCTCAAAACTTTAGAAAACCAATAAGCATAGGAATTTTTGAAATAGCGCATGTACAGTTCACTGTTTTGCTTCCTACGTCGCAACCATTTCTATTAACATCTATATATGGATTCTATACTGTCTATCTTTAATATTTATGTTAAATGTTCAAATTTTAAACTTTCTATTTTTTTCTTTTTTTAAATAACAAACTATTATCGACTCTATCCAAAGTAATGTGACGGTGTTTCAAGTATTTATTTAATAATAATCATTATTTACTTATTCATGATCAAAACGCTTATTTAAGGAGCTAAGTAGAAAGAAATTTTACTTAAAAATTTTGTCCTTATATTAGAAGAAACGAAAATGAGAAGTTTAATGATTTTTTAGTTGACAAAAACATTCATAACTAAAATATTGATTACAAAAATACGTTTATGATATCGTATGCTCATTATTAAATTATATAAAAGAATTTTTGAACAAATTACATTCTTGATTGTTTTTAATTTAGTAAAAAAAAAAAAAATATAAATAAATAAAGCATTACATGAAACGTTAGACTATCAAAAAATTAATCAATCTGCTATTTTTTATCTTTTTTCTTTTCCGATATGCTCATTAAAATATTTTAATAATATTTCTTAAAGTAAAGATAAATAATATAAAATTTATTCATAATTTTTATGATTACAAAAGAAAAAAAAAAATGTCGAATCGTCAAACTTTAATAGATAACTGACCTAGAATGAAACATAAATTGTCATATTTTATTTTAAATGAAATAGTACAAAACGTTGCTGCAAAATTCCACTGTTTTTATATTTACAATTGTGGATTGATAATATTTACATACCGTTCGTATATGACATTATCCCCGGCAAATTTTTATTTTTAAATCAACTTAATTTTGATAGCTAGTAAGCTAATCGCATCTAATAAAAAAATATATGACAGCAAAAAACAAAATTGTCGAATAATATTTAAAGTCAATAAACAATTCGAGAAAAAAAATGTCTCTAAAATAAATATATCAAATGTTATACTACGCATATCTACGCATAATATATGCATAAGGTATGAGGCTATAAGGTTATAAGGTGATTTCGCGTAATACTTAAACGATTTCTTAACGGCATTCACATTCAATATTTAACATAATAAAACCATAAACACAACTGAAAAAAAATAAAATAGTAAATAATATTAAAATACTTTGCTTCACTTTATGCAAAAGTATTGAGTAATATGTTTTTAATAGCATTTCAGAGTTAAGCTAATACAAAATTGACAGTCGTTACACTGCGCGTACTAATATCAGATAAAATTGAAAATTGATGGTGTATTAAAAGATTGACTTAAACCTCGTGGTATAAAACATGATATCCATCTCGTATATACGAAAGTCTAGACAAAATAAAAGTTTTTGTTGGTACGTTACAATATACCTATTGCCTATAAGATATAAGTATGACCGGATATTAAATATTATTTTTGGTTAAACCTATATTTTTAAATTGTTAAGTATTATTAATAGAAATTTATTTCAATTAGTTTAAATCAGTTTAAATTACAAATTATAAACGAACTTAGAATAAATAATACAGACGCAAATCGTATTTCATAAATTTCTTCATAGAAAATTGTTTGTAAGTATGACAATTGAATGCTTATGATAAAATCTGACCATTAAAATGTACCATCAGGTTCTCAAGTCATTTCTGAAGTCAAACAAAACACCAAATTTAAAAAAACATTTAGCGCAAACAAACAAGAGTGTAATGAAGATAAAAAAAAAAAAACCAAGAACAAAAAGATAAATAAATAAATAAAAAGCTTACCAATTTATTTGCGAAACAGTAAGTTACAAATTAAATAAATGTCTAAATTTTCAAGAAATCAAGACAAAACAAAAAGAGCACGATACAAAATCACTAGTCACACCATTGGGAACAAGAACACATTGAAACCTAATAAATTATATCATCATGCCAATACCTTATTTCGACAGTAAACTAAAGTTTTATTATAAAGGCAAAAAGAAATGCAACAAGTGGTTCTCTGTTCTGAACAAAAGAGAAATAGAGAATCCAAGTTTCGATATCTAAAATGGATGTATGATAAAGAGAAAAAATAGATCGAATTACAACACAATTATTTATTGGTTTGAATTGCTAATAAAGTTAACCCACACTACGCTACCTATAATTTATATACAGGTATTTGCAATTAGAAGCAATTATCGTATGCGAAAATGTTCGATAGACACAAATAATTAAGGAAAAAAAAATGACAACAAAATAAATTATTATTATAAAAAAAAAAGATGAAATCACTTATTTATACGTCATATAAACATATATATATAATATTCTGTACAAATATTTAAAATAAAAACACGTGCGAATTATATGTTTGTGTACACAGAAAATAGATTGCGCTTGAATCTGTTGAAAGCAAATCATTTGACTTAATATGACATTCAATACTGTTGTGTACGTAGGTATAAATTACACTGAATACAATTTTCACCGTGAATCAAAATTATGTTATTGCAGCCGCACCAATTTAATAAAAACATTCACATTACACTTAAACTATGTTGAGTTTGAAATGAACGTTACACCTAATAGAAGACGGTAGCTTATAAATATTATGATAATTGAAATATTAAATAATTAAAATAGAATGTCTTTTTGAAATAAAGAAGGTTACAAATGTCACGCTGCTCAGTTATTTTTTTATATTTTTTTTTTTGTATAAGTATGAGGACTAATACATAAGTACTAATAAGATGATAACTGAAAGAAGAAACTGCTTTGATCGAATAAATTAAATGTGTATAATGTTAATAATAAGCGCATGCGTCTATATATTCATTTTATACTCGTTTACCGATCGAATAATGCTTTCCGGTGACGATTAAACATTAAAAACAAAAATGTTTTAATAAAGTTTGTAAGTAAAGGCGTGTTCGACTAATAAAATAATCTAATATAAGTTTGGATAACTTTTGAGTTTGGACGAGTTAATAAAAGCTATCTTTTTGGGTACATATAAATAAATGTATCGCTCTCATTGAACATGATAACTTTAAGTAATCTGTAATCCATAATCGAGACAAAATTAATACATATAATCGATGACTTTCATCCAAATATTTATGAATTTTAATTAAACTTATCTTGGGTTATTAATTGAATGGCACTTTAAGTACTTACATATAAAAGATATATTTTCTTTATTATGCTATAAATTTTTTAAATTACATATTTCCATTTGCATACCCTGAACCTTAAATGGAATTATTTGGTAGTTAAATTAAGAAAAGTATTTTGATAAGTTATTTCATAAGATATAAGTATAATTTTAGTTACAAATTATTTAAAATGCAATTCAAAATTGAATTGACTATGATATAAATAATATGGAATATAACAAAAGTTTACTTGCAATATGGTGAATCTGAATGCCAAATATATGACTGTATTTAATTTTCATATCAATTAACTACTTACAACAACAATCTGTTGCAGGAATCACAGTGATTTTATAATATAACCACTTCAGCTGAATGCAGAATTTGAATTATATGTTATAGTTATATTCGTCCAATAGCGCATGATATAAAGCTAAACGAAAGAATAGCTTTTAAATTACTATATTAATTGTAAAAGATCTACAGAAGATCTTTATGTTTTTAACTTACATCCGAAATACGTGACATACTCTTATATAAGAAAAAAAAAACTGAATTTATACCCGAAATTTTTGTTTTAATATTTTTTTACTGTACATATAAATAAAATAAATTATTCAGTAGAATGGATCGAATTCTTTTTCATACCTTTTACCATCACTTTTTTAGTTGTATTTGGTCTCCTGATTAACGATTAAGAATTTTGAAAATAAATGCGATCTTCGATATGCTGTAGGCAGAGGTGAGCACGCTTTGGATTTCTGGGGGGAGTAAATTTTGTAAAAAAAATAAAAAAAAAATAAATAGATTACTATTTTCTAGAAATTCTTCCCACAAATCATCGACAATTACAAAATCGATTATAAAAAGAAAATCTTGGCAAAACTCATGCATGGAGGGGGTAATACCCCCCCCCCGTGCGCACGTCTGCGAAATTGTGAAAATCGAATTTTTCAAATAACGTTATTTTGGTGAAATTTAGAACTAGATAACTACGGACTTCGTAGTAAACTAAGAGTGTACAATATGTTATTTGAAAGCTATTGACTGAAGCTATCCGTAAGTTATTTGTAACGGCCGAGAGATAGAATGCTTCAAACACGGTCAAATATTGCAGACCTACAGTCATTTATTTTCAAAATCCTTCAAGCACATTAATCAGGAGACCAAATACAACTAAAAAAGTGATGGTAAAAGGTATGAAAAAAAATTCGATCCACCCTATTATTCAGTTAAATTTTAAGAGAAAACAATATATATATCTTATTTTTTATTATATTTAACTTTTTCGATGTTTTTTGAAAACGTGAAATTTGCAAACTTAAAAGCTTAAAATTTTGGTTAATTTTATTTGATGTTTTTTTTTTTTATATTTCCGATAGAAAAAAAAAACAATTATAAATATTTCAATAATGGTAATAGCCTAGATACACCCACATAATATTTAAAATCGTGGACTTTAACTAGACAAGAATATTTAAAAAAATCGAAAACCATTAAAAAAATAATAATAATTAAATTAAATTTTATGAAAATCTATGAGCTTTTTTTTTTGGTATAAATATAAAAAAAAAAACTATTAATGACACAGTAAATAATTTAAAATAATATGACCTTGGCGTTAGAGTCTAATAAAAAATAAAATAGCAAAAAAAAAAACTATTTAATACATATTTATATTATACATAATAGATTTATTTATATCTGTAACAATAATACACAAACATTAATATTAAGCAAAAATATAGATAAGTAACATTGAAAAATTTACTGCGTGTAGAAAAATGGCAAAAGTAATATAGCGGCGCGGATATGACAACATCAGGTCAATATAAACTTACCAGAATATATTTATATATTTTTTTTTAATTTTCATTAGATAGATATACCCACAAATTCAAAAAAAAAAATGTATTGTTTGTCTTTGCCATTGTCTTGCTGATTTAAATAATAAAAAAAAATCGCCAAAACAATATAAGTTAAGTATGCAAAATGTAATGTTTTACAAAGTAATTATTTTATTAATGTTATTTAAATTTAACTTTAATAAATGTAATTTAGATGCAATTTAAGAAAAGTTTATTTATCATAGGATTATAATTATTATTATTTTTTTTTATTACTAGACTGAAGTAGATGAGGTTGAATTACGTGTTACGTTATCATGAGCCCTGTTGGTTTAAATACTATGCGTTTGTTTTATGACAATCAAAGTTCTTTTAATTTTGAGAAAACTTTCAAGAAAAATAAACCGGAAAAATTCTAAATTTTAAATTTCTTAATTAGTTTGTAAGTTATTCCAAAAATGTATAATTTTTGAAAAGTAGAACGACATTGAAATTTATTTATGATTACTATTTCAATTGAAACAACTTTTACTGCTCTGGTACAGGTAGAAATTTCAATTGTGGAGTCTCTTTTATATTGGTTATTTCTTAAAAGTTATAAATTGTTTAAGAGAGAATAGAAATTTTTTAATAAATCTTTCATTTATAGTTTACTTATTTGTTTATATGGCTGAATAACAAACGGTTCGCATCTTCAATAAGTTAAGGCTTATCTTTTCAAATTTATTTTGAATTAATAAATACGTTTGGATGGACTGAAAAACCATATATGTGATTCTGATTTATGTACGATTGACGAAGTTATATTATTTTACCGAAAATATCATTTGTGAAACTGACGTAGTGTAATAAGTATATGAATATCAAACTGACGTAGTTTAATTAAGTTTTTTTTTTTTTATATATATTTATCATTTATTCATTTTTTTTTGTGTGTTACAATTGTAATAACATGTTCTATATTTTTATGTGTTAT
>JAABKK020000003.1:806672-837671 GCA_011634745.2 Catotricha subobsoleta
ACACAAGCACAAGCGAACACGAAAAGCGCGATCGACTTCATTTTGAAAGGTACTATAATTTATTTTGATTAGAACCCACGTTTTATAGACCTTAAAATTTGTTCAAAAATAACAAAAAAAAATTGCTATTTTTATATACCATAATCATAATCAACAATCAAACGAATGAAATGGTTGTTTGTGTTATTGATGTCAATTGCACATTTTTTGGTTTAGGTTATCATGCCGTTATTATAAATTTACAGAAATAAAATCTCACAAACGAAATTGCTATTGATTAATTTATGTTGGCTATTAAAAACGTTGTGGGATTCCGCCTCAGAGTAATAATACAATGGAGTGTGCAATGTGCACATCGTGTTTTTTCATACAAAATATCTTGATGCAGCATACAAACATAAACTATAAAAAAGTAGGAAAGTCATGCAGTTTTCCTATCTAAAACTATATAAAAAAAACGAAAATCTGTATACCGTCCTACTTTTTCTATTGTTAATGTTTGTGTGCTGCATCAACATATTGCATGCTCCATAGTTTTATTACTCTGAGGATTCCGCTATTTCTAAAATAGTATTCAGATGATTGTGTAAGTGTGAAAAAAAAAGAGTTAAACATATTTTAAGATAATGAAATGAAACAAAATTAAGCAAAATTATTTTATGATTCCTTTTGTAAATATTGACATTAATTATAGTTCTTAATATAAATTGATTTTTATGAGATATAAGAAATTAGTTATACCTCACTGGGTATAACTAAAAGCTGTGATTTTCTTGTTGTTCTTATATGACTTTGAATGTTGAGTTCGAAGAGTAAAAGTAAAGTAAACAAACGAAAAAATTAAGATTCGTTAAAGATTAAATAAATTAAATGTTGATTGTAACTGCGGAAAGCGTGTCTTTTTAATAAATGCATAAACAATTAAATAAGTTAGTTATATGTCATCATCACATAAATAAGAGAAAAATTTAAAGAAAACCATTTTCACATATTTTGATTTTTCACCATCTCGTGGGCTATTTCTTACGGAATACCGATCTGACTAAAAAAAATAATAATAATAAAAATAACAGATAGTAATTATCACACCACAATTATTTTTTTCTCCCGTTAGTATCCTATAAATTACACTGCAATTCAATTGAATTATTATTTTTATTTCTTGTTTCTCATTTTTTTTTTTTTTTACTTAAGCGACAAGACAGAAAAATCTTAATCAATAATTAATTTCATATATTACATATCTTGTTACAGTCGAGGTTATTTGCTATAATTATAAGATTGGATCACTATCACAATGTTTCTACTTTGTTATCTTGTTTTAAAACAATCATATAGGAATTTTATTTTATTTTCTCAAAAAGTAAGTATTGCTTGTTATGTTAAATTTTTTATAAACTAAAAGAAGTTTGGTGTAAATTTCTTTAATTATAAATAGCCGTACTTAGTATTTTTTTTTTTTTTATATATCTGTATATTAGGGTGATTGTCTTTTATAAACCCATAGAATATTCGATGAACGCACGTTGAATTACAGTTGATGAAATGTTGGTAGTGGTGATGGTTTTTCAAAGTTCACATTTTTCTTCAATTTAATCTTTAGGAAATCACAGATTAATAATACCTGCAGAGGAATTCTAACTCTGTGAGGAGTATGTAAGTAAGTAAGTGACTAGCATTATTTATGTTTGTGAAACACTTACTTAATATTCTCTTTGCACCCATATATTAAAAATTTAAACTTTGAAAGCATTCCCCATAAATGATGGGATCACAAAAATAAAATATTGCTGGTCACTTACTTACTCGCTCACTCCCCACAGAGTTAGAATTCTACCGCTGGACCTGTATTTCATACAAAATTATTGCTTTTTGTTTTGTTTTTTTTTTTAAATTTTGAATGAATGAAAAATCACCCTAATGTATTTAAATATTAACTGGTTATCAGCTTGTTTACTTTTTTTCTTTAATGAAAATAAATTTCATAATATTTTTATAGTACGTACGTACTTAAGTAACTGAACCATTCTTACATAATATAAATTAAAACCTTGATCTTTAAAATAACATAAAATTAGGAAAATTTATATTTGGATTTTAAATAAATTTAATGTTGTAATTCTATTTATTGAAATCAGTGCTCATTCATTTTTTACTATTATGTACAAGTAAAAAAAAACTATTTTTAATCAGAGATTTATTTTCGAGCGGAAATTTTTATATTTCAAAGCACAAGAGCAATTGATTTTTTTTTATTATTTTCTGTGTTCTCTTTTAAAATCCTAAAGCCAAATTCTGTTGTTGTTGTTTTTTTTTAATAATTGATTAATCTGAATGTAGAACCAACATTACATTACATTGTAATACAAAACGATTTTCAAGTTAATTAAGTCTTTTACAAGACATTCTCGTTGTATTAAGATTTTAATTCATTGTGTCATGTAAATTGTAAACCAATCAAAATTTATACCAATTTGTCACAATTTATCTGATTCTATTGTTGGTGTTGTTGTTGCTGCTTTTTTCATTTTTATTTATAGACATTTAAATACATCATAAATAATAATATAATTTATTGACTTCCACAAACGATTATTACAAAAAAAGAAAGAAAAAAAAAATGCAAATACAATAAGACAATCTATAATAATCGCTAGGTAAGTATTTAATTATCTTCGAACAGTCGTCGCGATCGCGAGTTAAATGTAAAGGTTAAAGAGTATTATCTGAATAAAATAAACAAAATAATAATAATAATAATAATACTAAAAATAATAATTCATTTTTTCCGGTTACTTAATTATATTTTATTGTTTTTTTTGAATTTATTCATTATTAGTTGAAATAAGCAATAGATAAAAAGCAATAGCATTTAAATAAAATAAAATAAAATAAAATAAAATAGAAGAAAATTGGCTGTAATGAAGCGTGTTAATAATCATCATCGTGTTAGTAGTTAGCTATTTTCATGTTCGATCATGTATCATTAACTACAACTGACAGAATATATATATATATATTTTTTTCAATTACTCGCTTCATATTTTATTGTTTTTTTTTTTTTTTTTTACTTCGTCTTCGGTCATTTCAAGAATAGGAATTAATATGTTTACATTTCGACTATTTAAACTTTTTTCTATTTAATTTTATGCCAATTATTGTCTATGATTTATTTTATTGCAAAGTCATCATATGTGCGGGCAAAGTAATAAATATCAGCAATTAATATCAAATTCTATTTAATGGAAAACATATGAATATATAAAAAATACATAAACGATTGAGATTTGTAATGATTTAATTGTGAACGATTTTTTTTTAATTTTTTAATTGCTATTAGTTTAATTGTGATTAGTGATTAGTTTCAGATTTATAATGTGCATAATATAATAGATAGCTGACAGACAGAAAATTAAATCAATTAAGAAACCTTCCGATACCATATTTAAATTTATATTAATTTTATTTCTTATTGCACGCCTGTAACAATGCATATGATTATTATTATATAATTATATTGTATTATTTTATGAATCATATTATTTTAAATTTAATGAGAACCGTCATTATTACATTTCATTAAAAATATTTTATTAATCTTTCCAGAAATCTGTCTGTTAATTGAAATGAACAACCGATGTTTTATAATAATGATATTATGTATTATTATTATTATTTACTTAAACACATAGCATTAGCTGCAGTAATATAATAATAGCTTATATGCATAATTCTCTTTAGTATGTTCTACATCGAGAATTATGTGCTTTTCAGTAAATTGTTTACTGCATTTGATCTTTAGCGACAGTTTTTGTATTTGTTTATAGCATTAAAAATAATAAAATAAAAAGAAAAAAGAAACAGATTATATTATTGTTAATGACTTAATTGTTTTCATAGTTGAGTTTAAATTATAATATTGATACATTATAAGTTATGAATGAACGAACTGATGAAGTTTTTTTTTTTTAAAAACTATATTAGGTAATAATAATTACAATGCAAAAAAAAAATAATAATAAGAATTTAATTATAATTTATAGGTTAAAAATCGATTTTATTATATATTATTATTTTAACGGTCAATGGATATGAATTTGTTGTATGACATATCGTTTGTGTGGGAGGTCTTTTAATACCTTTTTCTATTTTAAATTATAATTTTATGTTTTTAAATTAATATCTAATATGAAGTAGGTATGCGATATGCGTGTCTTTAGTTTAATGCACGTATTATTACGAAATCGAGGTGGGATATTCTGTGATGAAGTGTAAAATTACTATATATGGTGATTGGAGTTTAGATCGGTTAAAAGATTAAAAGGATGATTTTTTTATTTTAAAAGTTTAATGCATTATTATTTAGAAAATTATTCATGTTCGGGACAGGCACATTTTTCTTATTGATTGGATGTTCTTTTAGTTTTGGTTAGTTTCACCGATGAAATGATTCGATTAAATTTAACGTATGTCTGAAAACATTTGCAACGCATCATTAATAGATATCTTATATAGAATACATAAGCGTCTATAAAAGTAACGATTTGATTTTTTTTTTATTTATTATTGACTACTGATCAATCGTTTTGAATTTAAATTTTCTATCATCTGTGATTATTGGGCCAATTCACTTCCGAATAATTTTACATAGTTTAAGATTTTCTTTTGTTTTAACTGATTTCATAAAATAATGCATCGTAAGTTTATAGTCAATTTGAAATCTGTATAATTATTTGTATTTTTAATGTAAATACAAAAGAAATATATTTGATATTCCCATGAGAGCGATTATATGATTTTACCATCATCATCCATAAATGGTAAAATTGGCAACAGAAACATTAATAGTTATTTGAAATCGTAATAACAATATATAAACAAACTGTCAACCATAATTATATAATTTTTATGATGAAAATATATACCGGGAGGTATATAGTGAAAAATGTTTATAAACCATTTCTGCATTGAATGGAAATCATAAAAATGTATATATATTTTCGACATCTATATTTATAATGCTTTTCATGTATACCACACCAAATAGCGTCCACCATTTAGTTATTAAAATTATAGCAGCTCTATGACAATTCCCGTATGCGCAGTTTATTTCTGTTTTTTTTTTTCTTTGTTCAGCTTATAATTGATTTATTACACAAAGACATGGAGATAGGCTAATTGATTTGACATAAACGCATGATTTTCAAATGAAACGAACACAAATTTGATGGACAAAACAATGCAAGGTTTTTTTTTCTCGTGTCATATTTAAACCGATTTATCTGTAATATTCTCATACACACCACGACCACACCAAAGTTTTGTTTTTGTTTCGTTTTTATTTATTGATATTAAATCTATGTCAAATGAATTTAAAATTGGCAAATTCATGTTAGGTAGGTGGGTATTAGGTAAATATATTGAATATTTACAAATACACTTATATATCTTGGAACTTGTGCGATTCCATTGGCAGATAATTGAAGCATGTTACTATAAAATAATATAAATAATAAATGATTATTATTATAAATAGGTATATTTTTTTTATTTATTTAATGCGTGATTTAAATTATATAAATGTTTTATAACTATAAAAGATAATTTATATATGGAATTGGTTGAATTAATTAAATAATAATTAAAAAATATTTGCGTTACATAATACTTACATATTAATAAATAAATGAAACAGCACAACTTACAATATAGTGAAATTGGTATAGTTTTTTTTTTTAAATGTTTTTTCACTTTTTCTTATATTTTATTGTGCGTGAATACGGGTGTAGATTTGTTTCGCTACTTTGTTTTGCCATCATATTAATATATGGTTTTTATTTTTCCTCTGAGAAGGAAGTAACTAATGAAAGAAAAGGAAAACATATCTACGATAATTATTACTGTGATTAAATACGTGTACATGGTTTCTTATATTTTATAATTTTAATAATATTCTATTATATTTTGTTGATATCTTTACCTACCGCACGCCGATTAATTGTAGTTGTTTATATCAATTAGTTCATGATACTCTATAATGATATCTTTCTTTATGGTGGTCTAAAATCTAAATTGATTTCTCTAAGCAATATTATAACAAATGGTTATACAAGCCTAACTTATATGTATGTTTAATAATAAATTTTCTGACATAACATTCTGGTGACGTGATTAAGATTATTTGTTACAATTAAAAGAAAAAATGTTTAAGTTCATTAAAAAATTAGTTCAGGCTATTATGAAAGTTTAGGTTTATTTTTCTTTAAAATACTTACGAGGTTCTTCTGAAAATTCAAAATAAAAACAGAAAAGTATATTTATTTAGATTTTTTTCTACATATTATTTATAACGAATGTCTTAATTTTTTTTTTCTAATCGATTCAATTAAAAAAGTATTCTATTTATTAATTATTTAAAGTTTATTTATTGAAACTTAATTCAGTTAAAAAAAAATTATGATGAAAAATAAATCAATGGTAGGTATGTGAAATGATTATTCAATGATGAGCTGGTGGGGAGTTAATATCAAGTTCGGTCTTATGGAAGATCATTGATTCAAAGACGAACATATTTGGTGTGAACCATTCGTATTCATCAATTTCACGATCGAATGGATAACCAAATGGACGGTCATCAATGTATCTGGCACCTGATCCAATACCGCAGGAAACATCCTTATCGAAACCAGTAAATTGGGCTACCTTTGGTTTTAAGTACGGCATCACCATGAAGAAGAAATTGAATGGCATACCACCTTTTTTACCTCTTGGCAACATCAAACGTTGTGGGTATCCACAATGAGCCTCAGTCATATCCAATGGGAATTTAACTTCTCCTTTATCTGCTTTCATAATCATTTTGTATAATTCATAAAATGGTGTACGATCCTTGACATATCGTGTGAATTCATCACAATTGCGAGAGATAACATTCATGCCTTCTGAAAGTTCAACCATCCAGCTATCCATTTCCCAGTAGTTTTCACGATATTCCTCAAGTGAGTAAACATGACCATTTTCATCGTATTTGGATGCAACGAACATTTTCATAACGGCTTTCTGAGCTTTGTCTGATTTAACATTAACCTTAACATTAAATCGTAAATGATTTAGACGAGATTGACGAGCCTTAATAACGAAGTCATCTACATGGGGCTTCTCAATGCTTTCATCTACATCTACGACATTTGTAATATCAGCAACGAATTTGTCAAAGTATGTTACAAGTTTTTCCATTTCAACAGATTTAACTTCAACACCTGGGAAATCAAGTTCCTTGTGTTTGTAGCTCGGTAAATGTGATGACCAACGCATATAATAGCTGATAAAATGTTTGTAAAATTGATAGAACATTGGATCACGTAATGCAGTTTCGAAATGTTCCAATACACTTGGAATAACATTGTGTTCACCTACTACATCAACAGAAGCACCAAGAAGACGTTTAGCGAATAATTCATATAATCCAAAGTAACGTGCGTATTCACTACCACGTGTAACATGTATCATACGTGCAAATTCTTCAATATCTCCTGAATGTGTAATGTTAACCATCGTTCCATTAGGTGCCCTGAAGTAACCAAGATCAATAGCATTCAAACGACGATGTTCATATAATTTTAACCATTCAGCCTTTTCATAGTTATGTTCATTATAAAGTTGATACCAATTTTCTCTTGATGGGAAATGATCTCCGTTTGAATAAGTCAAATGTGGATAGTATCCACTTGGAATTTCTTTGAACCATGAAAACTGTGGAATTTTACCAAGACCAACGGATAATCTTTCCAAATGATAACGTTTTAGAATTTGCCAATGTTCCCAAAGATACAATTCTCCTTTACGATCTTTACTAAGTTGGGCATCATCACCCAACCAGAAAGGATAATCCATATGGAAATAGTAGTACCATGAGTTAAGACCAATATCTTCAGTGAAATAAGCTAACCGTTGCTCATCATTTGTATGTACTTTTCTGTTTGTATAATTGGAATTAATAATAACATCATAAATATCATTAACTTTCTTTACTGATTTGAATCCTTGCATCTTGTATCTTTGTGCCTTTTCAACTGTTTCTGAATTGAAGAAATAGCGTGGTTGGATTTCATACGGAGCTGGTAGTACGATTCCACTAAATGCTGGATTATGTAAAACAACGCTAGTTAAAGCATAAACAAACATATCACTGTTAAATTCGAAACGTGCCCATACTATTGTTCTGTAGAATGTATCCCAATCCTTAGCATTGTGGAAGAGCTTAATCAATTGAATAGCTTGGTAAGCATGTTCTTTGTGTGTAATAGTAAATACTTCATCATGTTTCACCATTCCATGTTCCCACATATGGATAAACATATGAACCTTTTCAGAATCATTGTAATGATCGATCCACTCTTTCAACTTAAATGTTTTAGCGCTTTCCCATAGTTTGTTGTGAAAATCCTTTTGATGTACGTGTTGAAGTAATTCAACGATAGCTTTTTGTTTCATGTGCAATTTCTCATCGCCAAACTTTGGTATGCTTTTCATATACGAAGCACTAGCAAGCGCACAAGCGCAAATAAAAATAAACACTCCGAACGATTTCATTATGATTGATGCTGGTTCTGTGCCAAAAATTGCCTTTATATACGAATTTTTACCATTAAGTTTAACATTGATTAGCAATTATCAGCTATAAATTATTCATTATTATTTTCTGTTTGTTATGTTTAATTACTTTTTTTATAGATTTCGTTTGCATATGGGATAAGAAAAATAAGACAAATAAAATGAATTTTGTTTTGTTTTGTTTTGATAAGGTATATATATATATATATTTTTGTTTATTGTAATTTTCTTGAAATAGCCAATTATTACCATTAAGTTGATTAGAATATAAGTTTTTCCGAAAATAGTTACCGATTGAACTTATATATACATTATACATACATACAAACGAAAATAGATATTGTTTAAAAAAAAAAAATCATTTATTCCAAAATCATAAGCTACCAGCCTTTTCCCGTAATTTATTATTTAAATAGAAATATAACATAGAATTGAAATTGTTTGAAAATCATATTCACATATGTTCTTATAAACAACAATATTTTGTGCAATATACATAAATCTTACTAAGACCAACTGTGTTTCTTTATCAGTTATTTGAAGAGCTCTATCCCTTAATCATAAATTCATGTATAATAATATCTTTCTTTAATTAAAATATTAATTATAAGGATAATAATTAAAAATAAATTTGAAACATGGTTGGGGTCGAAGACTCTAAGACTGAGAGAGTTCAAAATTAAAATTCTGCAATAAAATTAATGTCATAATTTGTATGCGCATTAAACAAACTATCATAAATTTTATACAAATTTCGAAGTTTAAGGATTCGCAAAGATACATAAATATTTTTGTTTTCATTCAAAATATTTTTGAAATTATTTCGTTTTTAAATAAGGTTATCTAGCATAAACATAATATGGTAATTAAATAAATCCATCAAATAAACATGTTGATTTTTGATCATGCTTATTTATTAGTAATATATTAATTTTGTACTTTGCTTATAAGATTGTATTTTATCTGTTTTATTATTTTTTTTTTATGCTTATTATTCCATTATAGATTTATCAATTTATTCTTGCGTAGAGCAAATAATTATAAATAAATTCTATGCAAATTAAATAAAATTGATTATGAACGCAATATTATTGTAATAATATTGTATTGACCTTTTCAAAATAATTTTTGAATTGCATATGTGGTTGCTAAGGCTATCTTATTCATTTACATATTTGTATTTTTGTTTACGTTTCTGCAATTCATTGAAACGATAAAGTATTTATGTTTTGTCAGTGTTTTTAATTGATTATTTTAATTTAATTTATTGCTATTTAATAATTGGACTTCTTCTTTTTTTGATGTTTTGATGTTTTGAAATGCAGTTCATTTGCTTATTAGAATTTAAAAAAAAAAATGAAAAAAAAAGAATACCTCCGCATTGCTCCAAACCGTCTGGTGGTCTTTGAATTCAGTTTTGTTTAAAAAAAAAAAAGACAAACCGAAAAACTAAAAATTCCGACATATGCTCTTAGATAAAATTTATTTTATCGTTAAATATTTGACATTAGAATATGAAAAGACATCGTTCGCAAGATATTTAAATTGGTTTTGATCCACCCATATACAATAAATAGAAATTTTTGTCGAAAAAGGATAGTACCTTATAAAATTCATTAATTAGTTAATTACAATTCTCATTAGAAGATATCGGGGAGTTGTATGCCATTACCAGTTAAATAATTATTTCAAACATAAACCAAAATATTTATAATTACTACGTTATCTATCTATAGATAGTGGTTGAACTATATGACTATAAATATTTTTAAAAATCTATCTATAAACTTATTTGCGACATTTTTAGTTCAAAAATATACCTACTCATATAAAATTTGTAAATATTTATTTCGAAAAATATGGTGATATGAAAATGTGTTTGCTCAATTATCTTATTTGAGTAACTATATAGTATATATAATATAATACTACTAATATGTATAATATAATGATTGGTAAACTAGCCCAATGTTTAAGTGTACAGTTAAAAAAATACAAAATTTTCTGTATTCTATGCAATTTACGTTACAGCAATTTTCTTATATTTGCATTTTGTTCTTTGTTTTTTAATCTCTCTTCTTGTATCCACCTTTAGTCTTTACAATTTCATTTTAAATAGCGTGCAATGAACACACGCAGCAATACAACATATAATCAAATTAATTAAAAATCTATCTATCAAGCTAAATCAGCGCTGATTAATGTTCAATATATATATTTACCCTAAGGTAGTTTTTAACCTTTCACGTCTTGTTTTTTTTTTTACATTTATGTATAACGAATATCGTAGCTTATTTGAACGATACATGATAGTCAATAGTTTTATACTCGATAATTCATAACGATCGGTTACAAATAGGATACACGATAGTAATTTTGAATAGAAAAAAAAACCTATTTGCGTATCACTACCAACAAATAAACATTTTCCAATATACGATGAAGTAGGTCTAAATAAAAATTATATATTTACTACATTGAGAATATCATCTGTAAATTATGTTACCTTTTATTTTATTTTCTCACATGCATTCACATCATTCAACGTTTTGATGCAAAGTTATAAAATTGGAATTAAAGTATGCCGATGTCGTATGCGGTTAAAATGTTGCTTTTTTATTAACATAAATATATATGTATCTAATTATCAATATTGCATAAATATTTAAATAATTCTTATTTATGAGTTATTTGTTCATGTTCAATTTATTTACTTATTTCATCAATTGATTATTAAACATACAGAAGAATTATAGAATACATTAATATTATATAGTATTATGCGATTTATCACTAAAATAATTTATTTACATTTTGACAAATAATAAAATTGATAAAAGTGATAAAAATAACATTAAAGCGAAACAGGTTGATTCGAAAATAAAAACAAAACAAAATAATCATCAACTGAGAATTCTTACGTCATATTGCATATACTTACTGAGATGTGATGTGAATTATTTTTAAACAAAAAGAAAAAATAAATATTTATAAGACTGTTTCTAAGTAAATCCACTGTGAAACATTGAAATGCTTTTGAACAAATTCGACAATCACAATAGTGATACGGGAGTTCATACGCATAATTAGTTTTGTGATAACTAACCCAAAAACAATTTATGAAATACTCATTTTCGGGTTAATAACATTTAAATATTTCTAGCGCTTTAATATTGTGCATGGTTGTGTAAGTTAAGGCAAGAAATACACCTATCAGAACGATTGACATGCCCAATAAATAGTAAAAGTGATTTTTATAAATACTGTTTTTTGTTTTGAAATTATTGATTCACAAATTAATTGCAATCTGAAAGAAATTCTAGTATTTGCAAAATTAAGAATATCTTGGAATCGTTTCTTTTATTTTTTCATTACTCTAATAATAGAAGAGATTATACACAAATTAGATATAAAAAAAAGAAACGTTTCCTAACCATTTAAATCATAAAAAAAAAACAAAAAAAAAAGAATAGTCATTATGTTGACTTTAATAATAGTCTAATAACATAATATAATATAATAAGTAGGTAAGTAAGTATTAAAGCATTAATAAAATATCTACTCACAGTCAACTTATTTATCATGCATAACAGGTCTCTACAAAAAAAAAAAAAAAGAAAAAGAAAAAACAGTGAAAATTAATTATAGCATTCGGCTAGTTCGGTACACATTATATGCTAAATTTTGTGCCGAGAACTGTGAAATTAATTTTGCTTATTTAACAACATCCGGTTTCATACAAAAAAAATATATTTTTGAAACTAGTTCAGAACACATAGGTTGAAAATGAAACCTATATAAAATATCTAGTTTAGTTTTATTACACATTCTAACTTAATATTTGCGTGTTTATAATAGAAAAAATAAACCGCAATAATTTATTATATTGAACGTTTATTAAATTTTAATATCTAAATATATGGGATTTTTTCTTTATTACTCATCAATTTACCATTAAATATTTGTATTCTGGTGATGCGTGATCATATATTACTACATATCCACCAACCGGTTATGCAATTTACATTTTCGAAATGCATAAAGTTCACGTACCTTTAACTTTACTCTAAACAAGAAATAAAAGCAACTTTAAATGTATTTAAGAATAAAGCGGAAAGCAAAAAATACCTCAAACAATAAAATTTTATACACAATACATAATCCATATTATCCTACTTAACAAAAGTGACGTTTTAAACCAAATGTTTTTAAGAAAAGAAAATATAAAAAGAAAATTTAACGAAAAAAGAAACCATAAAGAAGAAGAGCAAAATATATAATGCGCACGAGTCACATATTGTCAGAGAACATCAAACCATTATCAAACCAGTATTATCGAATTCGGTAAATATATATTGGATTATACGCTTGTGCAGTACTTATGTTTACTCACACGCAACTAGTATATTAAAAAGAATAAAAAAAGCAAGACCTTTTAAAAACTATAAGTGAAAACAAACATGTTAAAAAGACCACATAATAATAAAAAAAAAAAAATACATCTAATTCTTTTGTGAATGTGACTGAGAGCGACCAAGGGCAAGGCACGAATTGTATGAAAATATTAAATAAAAAAAAAACAATAATTATATGTGATTGATTAACTATAGTATAATTATGTCGAATATATTATTGAAGATGATTAAATGGCGCTTAAATTCCTACATCAAAAAAATAAAAAAAAATATTAGAAAATTTTCGTTAATTACAATAATTATCACTATTTAAAAGATCTTCAAACATGTGTTAAATGAAATACAATTATTAAATATTTAATGAAAATAACGGATAGCACTGGAATTTATGACCGCTTACGAAATTGTTGTACAAGATTTATGTTTAAATTATCACAATTCCCATTTCAATTATTAAGAATGGAATTTCAATTGCGAAAACTTTAATCTCGTATTTTATTGTATCAGTACTTCCTCCTACTCACAACGTGCATTCATTCAAATTAAATTAAATAGCATATTTGTATATTAAGTAGCTTAATTCTATTATGGATTGGCATTGAGCCGAAATTTATTATAACGTATTGTTAATAATAATTTTCACAATAATGAATTGTTATGACAAAAATAAATAGTTATCGGTTTATTGTAAAATAGTTTTAGATTTAGAGAGAATAACTAATAAGTCACATTGCTCTGAATAAACAGTTAATTAAATAGTACTAATAATAATAATATTAATTTTTTTTATTCTCGTTTTGCAGTTCAATTTCGTTGGAAGAATTCTTGGGCCCAGAGGTATGACCGCAAAACAATTAGAGCAAGAAACAGGATGCAAAATTATGGTTAGAGGAAAAGGTTCCATGCGAGACAAAAAAAAGGTAAGTTTCCTTATTACAATAAATTTATCTAAATGCATACAAAAATCATTAAAATTAAATGTTACACATATTCATCAGATAACATTTTCATCAGATTTTTCTGGCACATTGCGCTAAAGAAAATAGAGTTCATTTCTTCAAAATTTATTAAGTAAAAATTCCCATTTCAATTTTAAATATAATTTTCAAGAGAAAATTCACCTTTTACCAAATACCTACCAAATATAAATAAATACCTCATTTAAATATTTCTCAAGTTAAAAACAAAAATGAAGTGAGAAAAAAAAACAATTTTCAAATTTATAGTTATTTATAATAGTATAATATAAATACCCTCGCGCTTTACTCTTACACAATATATTTATGCACATAAAACTTTTAACGTTTTTTTTTTGTTTTTAAGAACAAAACAAATAAAGTAATAATATAAATCTTAAATCTCATCACCTCGAAGTAATTTGTAACAAAAATAGAATCAATCAGTAAACACTCGACGTACGAGATAGTCTGTTTGAAAAGGTGGCACATGCATCTTTTTCTTCTTCTTCTTCTTCTTCTTCTTATTTTTCTTTTCACCGTGAATTTGACGTAATAAAATGGATTCAGTTTGAGCATGATAAAGTAAAGCATAAATTAATACATATGTATCTGTTCGCAATTACTGAATGTAAATAATTGTCATATGTTTTTATCATAGTTTTACATACTTTGAATGTAAGTATAGTCTAAGCAATATGGAAGCAATGATTTGCACATAAGAATTATAAGATGAAATAAATGATTTGGAAATATGAATGTATTTGTGAACACCAACCGATAGTCCAAATGTAGACTAATTTTCCATTTATTTTTAATTGTCATTTATTAATTATGTTTGTAGTAATTTCACATAACAGTTTATATCGTTTAAAGCAGCGAATTTTTAGGAGTAATTGTTATGTAATTTAAACTTATTTTGGATTAGGTTTTGAAGGACTGAACAAATTAAATCTTCATTTGAAATAATTTTATCTCATGTCGTAAATAAAGTACAGAAACAACAAAGTATTTCTATTATAATAAAACTCATAAGCTAAATGTCGCCTCCATTTATTAAAAAAATAACCGATCTATTTATTGGCAGTGTCCTCAGCAAACAGATTTCTAACATACGATGAACTTTGCTATACCAAAGCCATATAAAAATCCTTCAACCTCTAAAATTTATTTTGATTCCCACAGCTTCTCCTACAGGAAAAGGATTCTTCGATAATGAATCTTATCAACTCAAACTAAATAAATAAGCCTCCCCCTAATCACTTTTTTTATATTTCATCATTTGTGAAACCATTATTTGCAGGCTTTATATAACTTTCCTTTATGTTAGATACACGTCAAAACATTACTAGTAACAACAGTATAAAACCATAATTCATTATTAAATTTAGTGGTAATACTAATAATATCGCATTACAAATCGTATTTAAGCTATAAATGAATTTAATCGTCACTATAAATTATTAATTATCTATCTTAATTAAAAAAAAATTTATGACTCACGTGTAATTAATCGAAATCCGCATTATAGACGTTAAACTGTAATTATGGCAAGTCAAAAAAATAAAATACTTAAAAAATATATAATTGCTTCTGAAATGCTTCTTGTATAAAATAAAAAAGTATGAGAAGGCAAATTAGCAATTGCCTATTTGACATTTATATGGTCGTAATTTATGATGTGAGATGCTACAACTGCAATGTATTTTTTTTATTTACCTATTCACTTGTTAATATCGTATTATCGTATTATCAATATCTCAATAGCTCATTGAAACAAAAAACAAACATGAAAACAACAAAAAATAAAAAAAAAATAGAATATTCTCATTACTAGGAAAATCTGAAAAAATCACAAGAAAGTAAAATTGTTTTTTAATTTAATGGCTATATTTAAATATAAATCCTGAAGTCTTGATAACTGAATTCCTCCAAGATTTTTTTCAAATTGATCATCACCCTATAGGTACTACAATAAATTAACAAATAGATTTGTTTTTTTGTTTTTTTTTTTTATATTTACTTACCGGTCGATGTTAAAATATTTACTTAAAAAAAACAAAAAAACTTTGCGGTAAAAAGCAAGAATCAATTGTCACTTTATGCTCAAGTTTTTTTTTTCCTTAGGTAGTTTTTATCTTTAATTATTATTGTGCACGGTTATTTTCAGTAAAATGAATGAATGGCAACAGCATCATATTCATATCTATTCTTTCGTCAGTTTTACTTAATCGCAGGTACTTAACTTGACAACAATTATATTATACATAAATATGCCTAAGCACGTATTTCTATACTTTCACCTACATTTCATTTAATGTACAAATATTAAAATTTATTTAACTCGAAAATAAATAATATATTTGTCACCAAAAAAATATCAATTAATTTTTCTACTAAAGAGATTTAAAATAGAAGAAATATTTCGTAGTCACTTATGATTATTATTCTTTTTTTCTTCTTTTTCATATGATAAAATTTGAAAAATTCATAAATACGCGGTTTCTTAAAGTATTTTCAGTGTTTGAAGAAAATTTTTTGTCAAAAATAAATATTTTTATAACCTGGAAACATGCACAGAAAATATATAAATTCAAGTTATAAACCATCAAATAACAAACATGTTTCTTCTGTCATCACTAACACCAATACTTTATAATAACTAAAAATTTGTCATCTTATTCTAAATGTGATGTGTATGTGCTTTATATTGTGCACCTTGAACGGATAAAAAAAAAGTTCTTATTTTAATTTGATCAGAGTTTTCTTTAATATGAGGGTTTAACGATTTCTGTACGATTCCTTTTTTTTATCGAACATTTTAATTTTTTTTTTGCAAAACTATGTGCGTATGTTTATTTATGAAGTTTACGCGATTGAACGTTTAGAAAAATGATGTAATTTATTTTTGTAACTGAAATGTATATAAACAGCTTGAATGCTTTTTTTTCTCATGTGAATACAATTACGTTTATTCACATTTTTTTTTCTTAATTTTTGAAAATTTTGAAAATTCTGGAAAAAGTTTCGAAACATTTTGCAAAGTTTTTCTCAAGCATAAACTACATACAATGACGTAAGGTTTGTATGGATTTCAAGCCATTGAAAAAAAATTTCTAATAAAATATAAGTACATTGGCTAAAATCGTTCTCGTAATCTGACACTGATACTAAACCATTCGCATTTGTTAACATACAACCATTTTTACAATCGATTTTCAATGCTCTAAACCGAGACTAACCCAAACGCGGTATTTGATTATTTGTAATATGTACAAGGAAACAAAACGCAGACACACTTTCGTAAAATTCCATGTATATATTAAAAATCCTTACAAACCTTATAAACCTTACGTCATGTAGAAGATGCTTCCAGATGTAACTTAACTAACTTATTATTTTTACATTTTGTTCAATTTATCTGTCAATTCAACACCAAGACATTTAAAGGGACTGTCCACAATTCATGCTAACGTAATCATGTGAAATATATTTTTTTTGTCAATCTCACCTTCATATCAAAATCAACAAGTTTGGTATATTTCACAAAGAACAAAAAAAAAATCGTATAAATTTAAAACATAACTTCAGATTTTTCTATTTTTATAAATTAGTATACATTCTTTTTTTTATTATGTTAATTTCATCTAACAATTTTATACATGTGTTAAAATTTGTACGATGCGGTTGAGTCACACGCACCACATTCATTATTTTTTTTTTGTAATTCGTTTATTATAAATTTCATATACTTAGTTTGCTATTTTTATGTACAAAAACAAAACATCATAATAAAATTAATTATAAAATATCGCGCGTAGTAATATTACAATCTGATGAATAACAAATTAATTATAAAATATGTATAGAAGACTGAAAGTAATCATTTTTTATTTCCATTAAGCAAACATCAAACAATAGTAAAATTTGCATTAGAAAATATTTAACATAGCCTCTTTCTCTTTCTTTTTCCATTATTGGAAAATTACAGGAAGATGCCAATCGAGGAAAACCAAATTGGGAACATTTATCAGATGAGCTACATGTTCTTATCACTGTTGAAGATACCGAAAATCGTGCACAAATGAAATTGGAACGTGCAGTTGAAGAAGTTAAAAAGCTTTTAGTGCCCGTAAGTGTAGTTAATATTTTATAGAATTTATTATGTTTAAATCAGTCAACAGTATAATGAAATGACATCATCATCAATTTAAATTGTTTTGTTCCAAAAATACACTGAATGTTTATTAGATTTTTATTTTGAGAAAATATTTATATGCATTGTCGCAGCGGAACTAAATGTAAAACTTACATCATTTCATTTAAGCGAGACAAGATTTTTTTTTTTTTATAAAATTGATTTGCGGCGATATGAGTATCTATACTAAAAGAAATGTAGTTCATTTATTTATTGAAATGCTTTGAGCATTAATATTTCATATAATAATAATAATAAGTGTTGAATATCAGCAATAATTTTTTGATAGTTCTCTTTATAAATAGAAAAATAAAATCATTAATGCAATTTTTATGTATTATTTTGTTTAACCATGCACAGCAAGCCGATGGTGAAGATGAACTAAAGAAAAGGCAATTAATGGAATTGGCAATAATCAATGGCACATACAGAGACTCAAGCGCCAAATCAGCTGCTGCAGGTAAAATAAATTTTATTTTCTGAAAAATTATCTTCTCTTCTTTTTTTTTTTTTGGTAATTTTATTTATGTACTTAACGGAGTTACGTTCTAAAAACGAAATTTGTTTATGTATACCGTCCAGGACATTGAACTTTTTCTGTCTATTTTTGGATTATGTATGGAAATGTTTAAAACAACTGCTAAATTTAGATCCCTCTTTTTCTTTATTTTTTCTTGTGAAACCATTTTTTCTTTAACAGTCAAACATATATAATATTTATTTATATATGATTTTAAACATACATTAATTAATAGTTAATTGTATCGTATGGCGCGGTATCGTATTCCGTTTGCTTGTAATATTTGTTTCTTAAATATTTAACTAAAACCAAAAAATTAAAAACTATCCCATTATTTTATTATATCAAAAATTTAATAAATATGAAAAGTATATTCAATTATTATAACAATCATCAAATTAGAATGTCATCTTTTAGCTTGTGAAGAAGAATGGAGACGTTTAGCACAATCGGCAGCTGAGACACGTCTTCTATCGCCAGGTATGCCCGGATTAACAGCTCAGCAATTACGTTCACCAAACACACCACTTGGTGCACCATTAATATTGTCACCACGTATGTCAGTGCCAACAAGCGCAGCTAGCCTTCTATCGGCTTCGCAACAACAAACAATGGAACATCCCGGTCTTATTTATGCAACACCATACGGTGACTATACAAATTATGCAGCATTAACTGGAAATCCACTGTTAACGGAATATGCAGATCATAGCGGTGGGTTATTTGCAAGATAATTTTATTTTATTTTTATATACATATATATATATATTTTTTCTCTTCTAATTTCATTACCTATTTTAATCTTTACCAACAACAAAAATAAATAATAATAATAATAATTAAATAAAAACACAATTAATATTATTAAAACAAATTATCAATTATTTAGGTTAAATAAAAATTTAAATCAATATAATATCTAATTTAAAATATATTAATGGGGGCGATGGGTTATAATATTTGAAAAAAAAAAAGAAAAAAAAAACATTAAAATATAATTATTATAGGCAATATAATAATATTTAAAGGAGACCTATTTTATGGATGGCATCGTTGTTCGCTGTTTAAACATCAAAAAAAAAATTATTAAATTAAATTTTAAAAACATGCTATGCCCCAAAATGTTAGAGCAAATGATTTTTTTGTTTTAGTTATTGAGTTTACAAATATCAAAATAATGCAATATTGCCAACTATTTGTTTGTTATCCATACATACTTAGAAATAACGAAATTGCAATGTTTTGTTTATAACAATACGCATTTAATGAGGATTAAAATATTTCAGTATTTACACAATACAATTTAATTTTAATTTGTTATTCTCAAATTTTTTTTTATTATAATTTTTTTATTTTTTATTTGCGCTTCTTAACATTTTGCAACAATATTGTTTTAGAATATTTATTGTGTGCCATTAAAAGAAACAAATACATACTATCAATAGTTACCGGATATTATTAGGTTTTTTTTTCTTTTTTCAAATAATTCAATTGGGTCCGGTTTTATTTTACTATTTTCCTTTATTATCATTTCTTTTCAATGAACGCGAGAAACTAGTCCAATATTAAAATGTTAGAATCACTTGTGTATATAACTTCTGTCAAATTTCATATGGGAAAGAACCCCCCGTTCCAGTTAAATTTTACAACATTAATTTTTCATTTAGAAAATGGTTAGCAAATTTTTATTTTATCAGGCCTGCATGTGCTCATGATCGATAATAGCAACCTGTTTCTGTAGTTTGTTTATACTTATCCAACTAATACGACTAACAACAGACAGCTAAAATAACCAATTATTATTTTTCCGCTAAATTTATTTTAAATATATTTTTAATGTTTTCGTTTTAATATTTTATTTTTATCATCAAGAAAAAGAAATAAGTTAAAAAAAAAATCAATTATTTTTTTTTTGTTTAATTTTTTTTTATAGCCACATTAGTTCATTTATATAAACAAATGTATAATATGAATTAAAAAGAATATACATTTACATGAGTGGCCATCAAATCAACCACCAAAAAACTCGATTTCGAAAATTCTTTGCCATTTTCAAGATGATCTCCATAATCTCCATACGCGGGTTACATAATACAATAAATGTAATATTGAAAAAATTTATGATGCCCCAAAAAAAAAAAAAAACATAAAAAATTAAATAAAATATAATGAAAAATTACTTAAAATAAACTTATTGCAACCAGAAATTAAAAATAAATTATTTTTTTTTAAAGAAAAGTCACAAAGAAAACATTAAAAATATTTATTTATTATTATTTTTTTTTTTTATATTTAATAATATTTTTACGTTTTTTTTTTAAAAAAAAAAACAATTTTTTATAATTTTCTATAAAATAAAAAAAAAAAAAACAAAAAAAATTAAAAAAAAATACAATTCTCTAACCTTATTTTTGTAAATGAAATTTTCCAGTTGGTCGTTTTTTGCATGCTGGCTCCGTGTTTTAAAGCCTGTTGTTTTTTTTTTAAAAAAATAAAAAAAAACTGGCTTATACTCCAAAATAAATTATATATATCTTGTATTAATAAAAATACAATTATATGAACTATATTTATATTTTATACATAATTTTAAAAACGAGGATAAAACACAAACAACACAATTTAGACGTATCGATAATATATAGCCAACATTAATAATTTTAAGATATTTTTTTTTTATATATTAAATATATATAATTATTGTAATGTATAATTATTAATTATCAATACTCAATTTTCTTCATTTTATTTTTTTGTTTTTTTTTTACATTTTTTGTTAAGTATTCGTAATAATTAAATTTTTTTTTTTTTTGTAGCAGAAAGAAAAATATCGTTTTTGAGCATCTGTTTTATTATCATTTTTATGCATTTGCGTGGAATCAAATGTAAATATTTTATTTCGAAGAAGCCATACATTTAGATTTTCTTTTAATGATTTTGTTAAATAAATTCCAATTACAAGTGTTCATAACAATTTTAAATTTTCTGAAAATATTCGTCAATATAATATTTTATCAGTTTAATTACTTTTATGAGATAGAATTGTTTAATTAATAAAACAATGAAATTCCTTATATTTCGTGAAACATTTTCCACTTGCTGAGAAATAAATCTCTGAGAAATTGGAAAATGTATATCACGAAATATAAGAAATTTCATTGTTTTATTAACTGAACAATTCTATCTCATAAAACTCATTAAACTGATCAAATAGAATGAAGAATCTTCAAATAATTTTACGTTGATGAGCATTTAAATTAAAATATAGAACAAATTTCAATTTATTTTTAATTTATCGTGCATTTTGCGAAAAATAGTAAAAATTAATCACTTGACTTCTTTGTTAAACAACAATTTTTTTTTGTATTATTTCGATTATCTTTTGATTTGAAAAACAAACATTACATATACGAAAATTAGTGTTAACTAATTAATCTATTGTAAATATGTAGAACAAAAAAATGACGTTAAAAAAAGCTTAGGTCTAGATAATTATTATTAATTTTTTTTTTTTTTTATAAATATTATATCTAAATTTAATTATATAACTTTAGGTGATGGTATACCACTTTACTATACGTCTTAAAATTTAAAAATTTATCTCTCTATTATTCTTAGTCTTAAAAACACAGTACTTTTAAACATAAAGCTCTCTTCCGCACTTTCTCTTTAAACACTATCGTTCTATTATATTTTTTTTCCACTACTTTTAAATTATCTATTTTTTTTTTTTTATTTTTAATTAGATTATCAATGCTTCCAGCTCCCGAAATATATTAATTGTTTCATAATTTTTTTTTAATTTGACTTTATTTTGTTTTTTTTAGAAAAATAAATAAATATTATTTTGGTTTCTTTAAAAAAGAACTTTTTATAATATCGAATCATATGGTGCTATATTAATATTACGTGAATACTTTTTATATATTCATAATTATTTAATTTGAAAATAATAAATTAAATTAATTTACACAACCAACGTTTTATAGTAGAAATGAATAATAATTATATAATATAAAATCGGGATTATTATTGCAGCTATAGAATAGTCCGTCCACACAAACTAGTCAAATCATTTAATTTTTTTTTTCGTTTTTAGTTTTTAATTTTTAATTTTAATTTTATTCTTTATTATTCTATTTTATTTATCTTTTTTTTAATTTTATTTCTTTACAATTTTCTTAATTTATTATTAATTGTGATTTTCGGGAGCTCTTTTCTATGTAGTTATTATGTATAATTTGTAAACTATCTTTTTTTTAAATTAGTTTTTCAGAATTTTCTTTAAAACATTCGGAATAAAAATACCATTTTAGTATTAAACGCGTTATTAATTCGTTGTTTTAGATAATGAGTCATTCTTTTAAATGCACATTTTAGCATAAAAGTGGGGAAAATTGTTTTTGGATACTTTATCGTTAAATACAAACAATATTTTGAATACATTTTATGGCGAATTTTTTTTCCACCTTTTATGCAGTTAATGTGTGTGATAAAAGTGTTTGATATATATACATAACCTGAGTCCTGTTATTTTATGTCTATCTTAACACAATTGCTCTTTATTTCAAATAAAACAAAATGAAAGAGTTATTTTATCTCTTTAAAAATAATATTTAATTCATCAGTATTCCAGTATATAATAAATACGATTTAAAAAAAAAAATTAAAAAGAAAAAAACAAATCAAATCAAAAAACTATTTAATCACATTCTCAAAATGCTGAATTTAATTTTAATGAAAATAAATGAATACCTACACAGATAAAAATACCAGAGAACCAGTAATTTAGTAGGGAATTCTTTTATAATTTTTGTCTTAAGCATTATTTTTTCTACTTATTGCGTTTTTATTTAATGTCAATAATGCAAGTAGTTAGCTATATGTTGATACTTAAGAATCTTTTTCTTCATTTGCATACCATGTAGTAGGAGTATTGTATTGTAAATGATCGTAGGCCTCGATTAATCATAAAAAAAAAAATAAGTATCGAAAACTTTTCATTTTATAACCGCAGCTTCTTTTATTTTAGATCAAGTTTCAAATCTTAGTTTCAAGTAATTTCTTTGTAAAATAAAAAAAAAATAAATAAATAAATAAAGGGACCAAGATCAACATATAGAAATGTTTCTAATTACGAATATTCATGGTTTTTCTCTTTTATATCAGCTATTGGTATATTAATTATATAATCGTATGTATTAACATAAATCAATTTGTATACAAATTAACCAACTTATTTATAACGCGTTTTAATTTTTTGTATTAAATCTTTGTTTGGAAATCTAACATACTAAAATGGATTAACAATTTTTTCCTTTTATTTTTTAAAACACTTACACATAATTTATCTTCGAAAGATAAACAAAATATATTCAACAGAAAAATTATTATTTTTTTTTAACAGTGAGCCCAATATAGTAATGGGCTTTAATGTTAAAGAGGTAAATTTATATTTCGATAGAGTTTCTTTTCTAAGAAACTGTTCTCAAATTATTTAAAAATTTATCTTCAATAACTATACGGACTTAATAGACAAAAGAGTTATACGTTATTTTTTAAAAATAATTATAAAAATTATATACATATTTAATATTACGAACTTTTTCTACAAAAAAAAAAAAAATTAAAATAAAAATAAAAATAAAATATTACCACGACGAAAGTCTTATTTTTAGTGTTGTAAGTTTTCAAAATAATAAAACTCATGTTTTTGGAAAAGGGTCTTTTGTATAATTCATTATCAATATCTGTATAATGAAAATTTAATACAATTTGAATTTTTTTTTAAATAATTTTAAATACTTTTTTATAGCAAATATCACAATGATTTTTTTAAAAAACTTTTTTGAAATTTTAATCAATGAAAATTATTTAAAGCAAAAATAATTATTATTTGTAGTAGGCGCAATTAAGCAACAAAGGCGTTTGCCAACCAGAGAACACCCCTATCAGAGGGCTGGGGCTCTCTCTTAAATTTGTTTACGCCATCCAAGAGTCCTATTTTGTTGTGTGTTGTTGTTCAGACAAAAAATTAAACCTGAAGGTTAGTTTCTTATTACGAATATGTTTTTTTTTTATCCTTTATTAGAAAATAAAATATTTTATTATTAGTATAAATTATAAGTTGTAGACGTTGTTACTGTTGATAGTAATAACTCAAATTGTTTTCAAGTATAAAAATGGTTTGTGTCTATTTACTAAGGAAGATAACAAAAATATTCTATCTGTATGTCAAATGTGTTTACACATTCCACATAATATAGATAAAAAAAAAAAAAATATGTTTCCGACTTAAAAATGAATACAAATCATGTATAAATCTTAAAACAATAATCACAAACAGACACACAAAAACCGTTCTACTCGTTTTATCTCCCCAATTTCATAGTTTTACACAAAAAAAAAAGGTATTTATTTCGTGACAAACAAAAACAAAGTATAATTAGAATCATTTAGGTATATTAAAGATGTTTTTCTTTTCCAAATGCATTTGTGGAAGTTAATATTTGTCTTTACAAAACATATTACATCAAAAATCAGAAAATCAAAATAATAATAATAATATTAATAATAATAATAGTAATTTACGAATTTATGTTACCGAACAAAATAATTATTGTCTACGCAAATTTATTTACTTATTTAATAATTTACTTTAAAATTAAATAAAACATTATAATAAATAGTAACCAGTATATTTTTGCATAATAACTAGTCGTTTTTAATTTTGTATTTTTTTTATTTTTTATATATATATACATATATATATATTCATCCATTCACATATATATATATATATATATATATATATTTAAATTTGTGTTAATTTTATAAGAAGATACCTTTTATGCAAGCGCGCAATTTAAAATTTCCACATATGCATTTTGTTTTATTATTTTCTTTTTGTATTAATTTAAAAAATATTTTTTAATATTTAGCTTTAAGGAAATATTACTTTTTTCCAATTAAATATTATACTTAGAATTAAGGAATTAATTTTAATTATTATTATTATAAATGTGTGATTAATTTTAGAGTTTTAATAGTTTTTTATATTTTGAATTAAATAAAAAAAAAAAAATATAAAGAATTATGAAATCGAAATTAATTAAAAGAACAATAATTAAATCTAGTTAAATTATCGTTGACTTGTGCCTTTGTAAAAAAAAAAAAAAATACAATTTTTTTTATATAATATTCAATGCCGACAATTTTTTTTTGTTTTCTTAAAAGAAAGGTTAAATCAAATTCAAGAAATACTTGAGAGTATAACTTACGTAAAAAAAAGAAAAAAAAACAAAAAAAAAACAATGAAATATATATTTGTACATAAGAGAGCTTTTATATTATTACTTAAAAATATACAATTAGTTTTTTTTGTTAAATTTTAAACATTTTTTTAAATCAAAATATTTTTTTTTTTTGATAATCGTATTAAAAGTGTATAGAAAAAGAAAATTTATACAATGAATGATATTGTAGATGAAAAAATAGAATATTTTATTTATAGGGTGCAACATGATGTTGTTATTATTATATTTATAATAATTATGATCAATTCAAAAAAAAAAAATTAAGAACAAAAATATTAGAAAACAAAACTGTATTTTGAATAAAATAAAATTTTATCGCAATAAAACATTTTTTTTTTATTTTTATTTATTTTTATTCTTTTTCTCTTATTATTTATTTATGTATTTTGTAGCGAAAAACAATCACATAATTTATTAATCATTATTTTTATTAACATTTTACTTTTCAAATTTTGTTTTTTAAACGTTCATAAATTGTAGTCTTAGAATACTATTATATTATTGCTTTAAGTGAATCGTTGCAGAATTATGTTTGTGTCATTTTAGAGAAAATGAGTAGTGGCAACATAATTTCGCAACGATCACCCTTAAATATTACACCTGTCACATTTTTTTATGATGCTTACCTTCATTTTTATTTTAAATAAATATTCGAATTCAAGATTCGATGTTGAAATCACTTATTAATTATTTGGAATCATTTTGTACAACAAAATTATAACATTAAAAGTTTTATTGAAGAAACAAAAAAATATGTGTAATAATTAAAAGCATTTATATATTTACGGTCATCATTACCGATAATTTACAATGGATTTGTTTTAATTACCATACTTCTTTTTTTTTTGGTGTTTCAACGTTTGAAAAATAATATTTTTTTTTGTTTTACTTCAATTTCAAATACGAAATAAATTAAATCAACTTATTCAAATTGCTAACACTTCATGGCACCTTTCGAAAATAATAATAATAATAATAATATTAATAATAATAATAATTTAAATAATAATAATATATAATTACTATAAAGCATTTAGCAAAACTCTTAAACTTAACTAAATATCACGAAAAATTAATTATAATAATCCAAAAGTATTTTCTTACTATTTCTATTTATTTATTTATTAATTAGTTTTTTTTATAAATATACCTTACATTATATTTAATTTGTGTATCAATCTTGTCACAATTAATATTTATTAAAGTTTTAATTCAAAATCACTAATTTTCACATTATTTTATAAATAAAAATAATAATTATTAATACCAATTTAGATAAATAATAAATTACTATGTATTTATGCATCTATTTAATTAATTATTTAAATTAAAAAAAAAAAGAAAAGAAAACAAACAAAAAAAGAAAACTATTCAAAAATAATATTAATAATTTCAGAATATAAATTTGTAATTTTTGTTGTTGATTTTCTTTTTTAGAATAGAAACTTAAAACTGTTTAATTGAAATTTTCGTTGAATTTTCAATTTAATTTTTTTAAATTTTTATTCTTAAAGAAGAAAAAAAACATTCAGTATTCTTCAGTACGCCTAATATCAACTAACCAAAGGCCAAGTTAACTAAAACACAATTAAATAATAATAATTGATCTATTTCACATTACATTTTTAATTTTATTGATTATATTTCATTTATTTATTTTTTTTTGTATATAATTGCCAACTTTAAACTTTAATTGTTTTATAATAGATTTAGTATTTATTTATTAATTATTCCTACAAAACGGAAACAACTTTTTAAATATGTGCTCATTTATTTTGATGATCAATTTGTTTTTTTTAATTTGATCATAACAAAGCTATTTGTATTTTATGTAGTGAAAAAATAAAATAAATATTGAACAAATCTAGTTCTGTTAATTATTTTTGAATTAAATTAAAATTAAAGTTTCTGTATAATCGTAGCACGTTTTAATTACAATCAATATTTAAAATTGGCAATTATATAATAATGGAAATATCAAATAACCATCGTTCTTGCATTTTATCATAAAAAGGAATTGGGATCTTCGTATGTTACCTATTATTATTATTAATTCAAATGATTAATTGAATGTATTATTGTTATGTTACTTAAAAAATCCTTTTTTTTTCTAAATATAAAATCAATAATAATTTATTTTATATATAAATTAATGAGCAATTTTTGTAGATGGCACAATACTATCTAAGTTCTAAAGGAATGATAAATTACTATAAAATTTGCTCAAATTTATTATTTAATTTTTTTTTTCGTACCATAATGTAGTCATTTTAGAATTAAGTATAGAAAAAAAAAACTAGCTTTACCATTTTGTTTTTCTTAATAATTTCTTGTAAATAATATTTTGAGATTTCCACATTTTACACACACACCAAATATCATACATTCAGTCAAGCACATATTATATTGAAAGTAAAGTTAAGTTCCAAGTATAGTAATTAAATTTAAAAAAATATATTCATGGAAAAGGAACACTTTATTTCATAGTAATGAATGAACTCATTAATCAACACAAAGTTTATGCAAACATCAACCTATTCTTCATTCCTTTTTTTTTTCTCTTAATACCTTAAGGTATTTATTTCATATTTGCGAAAGTTCTTAGAATGGTATTTAATATATTTAATGTATTATATTGATGCATTTGGGTTACTTATGCTTTAATATAGAAGCTTATCGGAATACATTTAAATTCATTTATGTACATTTCACAAATACACATTTTACAATTATTCCTATATACAGCATTTTATCTGTTTGTTCAATAAACACATTAAAATTGATAGCATTTTATCATAAATTAATTTATTATGTATGTGATAAATTTCGTTTGCTGGGAGTACAAATTGCTATATTTAGCTTCTATTTTTATTATTATTATCAGCAATTGTGCTTGTTGCTTAAAGTCTTGTACTTAAACTGAATATTAGAAACAAATACCGTTAATTTCTTTTTGGTGTAAATGCCTATGCAGAAAATGTAAGAAATATTTTCAATTTAATTTTTTTAAAAAAAAAATTAACATTAAAAAAATTAGAATATTAGAAAAGAACGGTCTCAAAATATTTTTTACAAAAAACTAATAACGAAAAATAATTATTTCAATTTATTATATTTGAATGTTTAAAAAAAAATAATAATAATGCAAATACTAACATATCGTATCTTTTCTCTTTTTTTTTTTATTGCTAACAACGTGGTGCCATGGTAGAAAAACAATGCTATGTGACGTGCTAACCCCCTCAACAAACAAATATAGTTTAAACAAAAATATATTATCACCATCTTCACCTGTGCAACTACTACTACTACTACTACTACTACTACTTCTATCAGACAATATATTGATAAAATATTATAAATATCAATCAATCAATTTATAATAATATTGCTAAAACTTACTAAAACAAATCAAAAAAAAAAAAAGTAAATAAAACACCCAGCATTTTACCAAACAATAAATACATAAATATGAAAATAAAACCATAATTCAGCATCAAGTTCTACTACCACACATTTTCACAATGTTTATTTGATGTGAATGTGAAACATGCAAGCAAATCATTCGTGCTAATAATAAATATATACATCTAGCTACATATTAATCAATCTGATGTAACTTATTCGGATACATGCTGCTGATATCAACAAACCATCTCATATCCATAATTTTATCATTTATATTGTACTTATGCGATCAGATGCAATTATGATATTGATGATCATCGAAAGAGGTGAACTATTTATTTTCCAAAAAAATAAAATTATATTTTTACATAAACAAAAACAAAACACAATATTTAATCAATCAATAATATAATGGTGAGTATTTCTTTTTTTTGTGTGTGTAAGTATTGCCTACATATTTAAAATTATATTACATGAAAATATATAAATACATATTTTGGGCCATTTTCACAAGAACAAAAATAAGTGAACTATATAATTATTAAAAACATTAAGTCTTAAACTCTAACCAATATTACGTACCGATCAATTTTACGTAAATAGAATTTCAATGTTGGTAGATAATTCATTTGCATCCAAATATATGGTCGTTACTTTATGACCATAAATAAATGTTCAATATGCCATTTTTGGATTGGTTAAAATTTTTGTTTCTTCAAAAAAATCCTTTTTTAATTTATTGCACATACTATGGAAATGGCCACAAATATTTTGCAATATTATAAATATTATTTTAGATTCTAGATAAATAAAATGTTAAAAGTAATTAATTACTATTATTATACATCATTATAAAATTATATAAAAAATATATTGAAATTAAATAAAAAAAAGAAAAAATATTATAGATAAATATAAAATATTATATAAAATGCAATTGTATTAGAGATTGAACGAATAGTTAATGGTCGAATTGTCAAAAAGTATTGAAATGTTGGTGCTTCAATCATATTGAAAGGACAAATATGTAATTGAAAATCTTCGTGAAAACAAACCACCGGAAATCAGTCGTAACCAATTATTAACTGAGCTCTTAGACTATTCATCTAAACTATTTTGTTTCATGTCTATTTTATATGTAAAATATAGTGCAAAAGATATTTTAAAATTAAGTGCCTTATAAATAGATATTTTAATTGTTAAATAAATAAGTTTTAATGTCGAATAATAATTTTACTGCAAATAAATATAATGAATCTCTTTTTTTTTTTTACCTAATCCTTTATTTAATTAATGGAAAAAGGAAAAATAAAATTTAAACTCAAGTTTATTTATATTTTTTAAAGGCCGTTTATTAGATTTAGGCGTTTAAATCATAAATTTCATAAAATCAACAAAATACAAGCAATTCTATTTTGTTTTGACAAAACATGAATCTTATGCTAATAATTTTCTTAAAATTTATAGTGCAGACACTACATTACGTCCATTGACACATCAGTAGTGGTAAGTGGGCTTGCGGAACAAAATGTACTACGGTCGGTTGAGACCGTAGTACATTTTGTTCCGCAAG
>JAABKK020000003.1:837771-852843 GCA_011634745.2 Catotricha subobsoleta
ATATGCCTGGAAATTCAAATCATTCGAAAATTCAAATCAGCCAAAACTTTTTTATTCGATTTTCCGGAATTCTACTGATTCATTTACTTTAAAGCTATATCAAAACAAATAATAAGTGATTACAATCAATTAAGAATTTAGATGTAAATATAGCTAATATGTATTATGTGCAGATTACAAAATACTTAAAAGTATTTTAATTTTCATTTAATATAATAAAATAAATTAAAACCATTTACAGTGAAACCGGTTTAAATGGACTCGTGCTTGTATGGGTCAGTAAAAAAAAAAAAATAATTCTAAAATTCAGCTGCGAAACTCTTTTTTTTAAGAAAAATCAAAGCGTATTTACGTAGTCACATATATTCCACAAATAAAATTGTGATACATCTATCAAAAATATGCCTTTCAGCTTATATTATTCTTTTACAGAAGGTTGACATTAAGGATGATCTGATTGGCGAAAAAACTTTCATTATTATTTACTTTAAATTTATAGAAATTTCTATACCTTGATGAATGTAGAAAATATTGTTTTGGAAGATATGTCCTAATTTTTTGAGTGATAAATCACTGTTTTTTATGAGAAAAATCAAGTTCCATATAATTTTCGATTTGGAAGATCAATTGTTGAGAAATCGGTTTGTTGGGAAATAAGTTATTTGAAGATTAGTTGTTTTGAGATCAGTCGTTACGACGAAAGTTCGGTACTCAAAGTATAAAATTGACGATAGATGAATCAGCATATAAATTATATGTAATAAGCGATATATTGTTATTAACTGTAATAATTGTAAGTGAGAAAATGAAAATCTTTCATAACGAACTTCTTTTTTTTTCATCTTCATTATGTAAACGTTTAATATATAGATATATAAGCATTTCGATATATAAATTAAATACACTAGCGCATACCTTTTACCTTAAACTAAACATAGGTAATCATAAAATTGTGAAAATAATAATAATAATAAAAAAAAAGCTTTTCGCTTTTCTTCTTTTCTAAATCATATACCGCATGCTGGCAAAGTATTTATAAGTGCAATTTGTGTGTATATAATGTTTAAAGTATTTTACTTTATTATATATTTTTATTTTATTTTATTATCATACATATATAATATATATACATAGCTTATGTTGTATTTGAAATGGTATACATGTAAAAAAAAAAAAAAAATTAAAAAATATCTATCTATTCTATATATTGCCACGAAAATGGTGAAACAGGAAAAATATGGACATATTCGTTTACTGTTTTTTTTTTTTTTAATTTTATTTTACATGTTTTATAATAATAATAATGTAATTGTGTTCCTTTAACTAATATTTTAATTATTTATTTATATTAGTAGAAAAAAGCGAAATTTCTGTGAAAATATTTCTATATTCAGTTTTATGTTGAAATATTTAGTTCCAGTAAGCATAAAATTGAAAGTATGATGTGCAAATTAAATATTAATATAAATGGCATTCCATTTAAATACCATCTCTTAAGTGCATAACATCTTTATTAGAAAATAATGAAAATTTATGCATTTTGTTTATGATCTATTCATAATATGAATGGGGGCCAATCAATCAATAACTTACCTGCTATTTCATCAAAACCATGCAATTTTATGTTTAAATGAAAAAATTTCGTAAATTTTGACAATATAATTATGATAATAAATTATTTATTACATTTATATTGACTGAAAAATCAAAGAAAAGGAACATTTAATTTATTAGTTGCATTAAATTTAAGTATATCGTGAGCCCAACATATATATTTAGCTCAACCGCCCTGGTTAAGGAAGAATGTCTATTATATTTTCGTAAATATACAGTCGGATTATTCTATAATCAATGTAGTAAAGAAGATCCGTACTCACAAAAGAGAAAAATAAATTCCTTAACTAAGACTGGTCGTGCTAAAAAAATAAACAAAAATCGCTAGATTTAGAATTTTTGCATAATCTTAAGGATGCGTAATTCTCCCTACGTGAAACGATTAGCATACAAATCTAAATATAAAAATTAATTCAATAGCTAAATGCCAAAGTGATATCAATAATATACAATTTAAAAAAAAAAAATAATAAATACTGTCAAGGGTTCGTTCATAAAAGACGTCTTAGATTTAATGGAAGGCAAATGCTTCCAAAATTTGTGTCAATAGACAAGAATGATTATATTTAAACTAGGACAAGAGAAGGGGTGAATATAAAAAAAAAATAAAAAAAAAGATTTTATTTATGAACGAACCCCAATCATAAAAATTACAGTGTTTTAACTGTTAAAAAAATATATTCATGAAAATGACAAAATTATTAATAAATATATCTATTTAATTTGTTGCAGATTCGTACGGAGCAACCTTACTATTCCGCAGATAACGAAGTAGACTCACTTGTAAGTATCAAACATAAAAAATAAAATTTTATATGTGTATTAATATTAACCATTCCATTATCATATAATATACGTATATAACATATGGAAATTCCGATTTAAATGTAATGAACTAGATCACTGTCATTTATAGATGTTTATTGAAAGCGACACACAACTATAATGTTTAAAAACAACATTTTATTTTCTCAAAATAATATTAAAATGCATCACAACAATTTGCACAAAATGCATAATATTTATATTGATGGAATTTGTACATTGCGAATTGTACATCGTATTTCGCACATATATATTTATTATGTACAATGGTTTTTAATTTAATGTTTATTTTTAATATATTTGTTATATATATAATACATAGACGTATACAAAACCTGTCCCAATTAAAAATTCGCATTACATACAAAAAATTCCATGCGACTGCGTTTTGTTATAATATTATTATTACATATTATTATTATTAATAATAATAATAATAAAAAGAGTTTGGTTATATATTATTATGCCTATTATAAATGTAAACAAATCCAGTTGGGTGGGTGGATATGATGGCTCTGGTATAAAGCTTATAAAATGATAAATGGCATCATAAATAACATCGAATATAAAAATCTTTTTTTGGAACAACTCTGTCTTTATATAAAATACTTCGAGAGGCAACAACAGCAACAACAGCAACAAACATCTTCAACCCAAAAAAAAAAATAAAAAAAAAAAACAAAAATGAAGAAAAGAATAAAAACTTTTCAATATACAAACATAGATCTTAATTAAAAAGCCAAAAAGAAAAAAAAATCACAATAAATTTTTCCCTTTTATTATTTTTTATAAATATAAAATATTGTGAAGGTTTCAATATATTACCGAAAAAGAAAAAAAAAAAAAACGAAAAAAATATTGAATATTTCCTCGAACAAAGATCATTAATGCAAAAATTCTGGAATTTAAATTGATTTTTGTTCCGGCGTTGCCGTTGACTTGTTCGTATCATCATTTAAAAAAAAAAAAAGAAAAAAAGAAATTAGTTTTGCTTACTGCAAAAAGCATTAATATGCAAATATAATTTGTACAAGAGTGAACCAAATACATTTATATTTTTATTATTATTTTTTTTTCCTTTAAATTTTATTATTGTTATTTTCTTTTTCTTTTTCTTCTTTTTTTTCGTCTTGTTAAAAATATAATTTCATATAAATGCAAATGTAAAATCATTTAAAATAACAAAAATCTAATTAACTCGTGCTGTAATGGATTTATGAATAATCGAATTAACACTTAAACTCCTTTTGCAAATTAATTTCCGTTTTGATTTTTTTTTTTTTTCGATTTGATAAGTATTCACTTTACTATAGAATGGTAACTTAGCTGATATTTAATAAAATAATGAATTAAAAAAAAAACATAATGACAGATGGAAATAGTGCATTACATTTAGCAAGGACGACAATTCTATTATTACCGTAAATGTTTTATTGAATGAAAATATTTTTATTTTTATTTTTTTTATTTATTTCAGATGGTACAAGCTATACAAGTACTTCGGTTTCACCTCTTAGAATTAGAAAAGGTAAGTGACAATATTTGTTTTATGTTTTCATTTTAATTGTAATTTTGTTTTCATTAAATTGGATCATGAAAAACTTCATAAAAATAGTTATTGATAGGATTTGATCATTGATATATTTTGATGTTATTTGTATCAGAGAGAGCCGTATATAATATTTTATAATATTTTATAATAATTTCGTTTCGTTTAAAGAAATGGTTAAACCGATAAATTATAATAATTAATACCAACTGATGGAAACCAGAGATTTACATATATTAGTGGCCCACTGTCGGATTTTTTTTGCCAGAACAATCTGATTGAGGAACAATTAATTTTGATTAATTCCATGAAAAATTCTATATAATTTAAAGTTTCCAATAAAAAAAAAAAAAAATTGGGCATCATTTACTTAATGGAAAAATCTTACCACACTTTTTAATTTGTATACAATTTTACAATAATACTAAAAAAAATCTTTCCTTATGAATTTGAATTATTAATAATAGTTAACATTATAACAAAAAGTTACTTTAAAAAATACAAAAAAGAAAAAGAGAATTATATACACACACCGATTAAAACTTTGAATTAATTATCACATTATAAATCTAATGTAACCTGGTTATTTTTACGCAAAGCGCCATTGCCATTCAAAAACAATTACCTTGTAAGTAGCCTGTACATATCTTCTGTTCATTTACCGTATAATTTCATTAAAATAGAAAAAAAAAATAAGAGAATAACCATAATTATGAAATAATATTTCTAAATTGAATAAAAACCAACATAATTTTTATTTCTGCAATTTCCGTTTTTAAATAAATTTGCATTTCAATTCATGAAATAATTAAAAATCATCGCAAACATTAGGAAGAAACCACAATTTTTTAATGAAAAAAACAAAAAAATAGTGTTGTTTTTTGCGTATATTAAATGCTGAACGTCCATGTTTTTATATTTTCTAAAATGGAACAAAAAAAAATATAAAAAAACAAGTAAAAAAATTAAATAGGGATGGCTTAAAATACCAAAGACCCCATACAAGGTTTCATTTCTTCATTGTGTTATTATCGACATACGATGTTTCATTATATATTCGTTCGTATAATAGATAATAATACATAATAATAATGTGATAATATGGTCTGCATACATTAATTCAAAAACGTATTAGCATAATTTGTTATTTCGCCAATAGCGATTTGAGATACCGATGAATGTTTGGTTTTATTTTTTCCTCTCCGTCTTTTTTCTTCTTTTTTTTTTCTTTACGTTGTTGAGAATCGTATATTCATACCCGATACCGTCATACTTATATTCTTTGGATGGTGGCTTATATTATTTATATCGACGATTTTATATGAAACAGAAACATTATAATTTAATATAAATTTTGGGATTGTTCTTATTTTCAGAACTTGTTTATTAGCCAAGACGGTATATATTTTTCGGTTATATATGGAATTGAAACAGTATACATAATAACATTTTTGAGGTAGATAAAGATGAAATTAATAAATCCAACCTATAACATATTATTTCAATATACTGAAAATTATTTAACATCTCTGGCATATTATGGCGGATTGGTGATGTATATACAGGGTGTCTTTAGTGAAAACTTTCGCGCACATTTTTATTTTTTTCTTCAAATGGATATGATACAATATTGACGTCTATGGGAAAGTTATAAAAGATCATTAAAAACTTAATGAAATGGTATTTAAACGTTTATACCTTCTTTTTTTTATTCAAAGATATACTTTTATGTATATTTTAAAAAAATATGAATTTCATAACGAGTTCACCAGTTGGAAAAATATTTATGAGTTCTTGAAGTTATAGTTTAACAGTCCAGCTGATAAAATATTAATTTATTATTTTTATTAATCAATATTTTTGTGCGTTTATCATCTACATTTTGAAGATAATTTAAAAAAAAAATATACTATTTTACTACAACAACTTTCCCGTAAATATGAAAATCGTTTCTGTTATAGTTGAAGAAAAAACAAGTGCATGAGAGTTTTAACTGAAACACTCTGTATATATGTGTGTTGGTTAGCTCTGAATATCCCCCAAAACCGCATAGAATTATAAATTTATGATAAAACATTTAATAATGTGTACTGTATGGAGGTACTACTATTTCGGTTTAAAGATATGAGCAACACCAAAGAAAAAAAAAAAACAAGAGCCCAATAACACTTTATATAATTTTCGTATGTTCACTTCAAAATTAATATTTGCAGTACCAGACCAGTATCATTTATACCTTACCAACCTGCCTTATATGTTATATGCAAATTATCGTTCTCAAAAAATAAAAAAAATCGTGTGTTGTTTTTTTCCGTTGTTGTTCAATTCATAGCATAACGTAAACGTCGACAACTAAAGTGGAAAGCAAATTATATGAGCGTTACATGTTTAAACGTATATGGTTGTTTAATATAACATATAATATTAAAAAAAAAAAAAACAACAATAAAAAAAGACGAAAACAAAAACAAAAGTTTTGTTTTGTTTAGAGACGGAGCACCAGCAAATAGGCACTATAAATGTAGGAAGGTATGATTACGCAACAATTACCAGCAGTTTTTCGTGCACCTTTTTTTTTTCGTTATTTTTCCATAAATACATAGCACATGTACCCGATATATAACATTAAGTAGGTTGGTATTTACTATCAGATTCAAATTGTTAGCGCGGCCATTTTTGCATGCAATTTGAAATTATGCACTGCGAGTGTGTGTATAAAAATAAAAATAATCTTAAAACCCAACCAATAACTCTCCATACCTACCTATATTATATGTACCTTTACAACTTGCTATTATAACAATTAATTGTTTAATTGTATGCATATATGAATTATTTTGTTACTCTACGACACAACACACCTATTTTAATGTTTCTGCTTTGCTTTTTTTCCCTTTTTTTTATATACCCAGTGCCAATGCCATTTTGATTGATAAACAGCTTTCGATCTATTGAAATGCATTTACAACACAACTGATATTCTTTTCTAAAGACGTAAGAACAGTGTCGGATTACTTCCCCAGCAGCGATGCCAATTGACTGGGTCTGTTCAATTTCTTCATCAATAATTTTTTTTCTCTATCTTTATTTGAAAGCGTATCGTGTAATATTTACATAGCAATAGAACGTTAAAATCGTATGTATAATTTGTGCAAATGAGGAAATCAAAAAAAAAAAATGTTAATAATTCAAAAAATCATGTAAAACACTTATAAATATTAAAACACATATAAATTTTAAAGAGTGGCGAGTAGTGTTCGGATGTCACCTCAATTTGTTTTATCAATTACTGTGCCTCCTTCTAATTAATTTATAATGCGAGTATTAAAAACATGAATGAAAATATATATAGTATGTAACATATTCATCAAACCAAACTTAGCACTTGCCTTACCAATTACAACTAAAAAAAAAAACAGCTTAAGCATGGAAAATATCTCCTCAAACGAAAAATTACAAATGCGAAAGTGCAACTGTTCTTATAGTAATAATATTAATAAAGATTTATGTAAGGATCGTTAACGTTCAGTCAATATATTGATCTAAAAACGAAAAAAAAAAAATGAAAAAAAAAACACACACACAAAAATTATGTGCATATGATGGGATGCATTGAATTGAAGATTATTTTATCTTAATTTACTTAAAATGTATAACATTGCTGGTCGTCAATTATTTCATTAACAATACCGCTTAGCAATTATTTTATTAAAACGATATAACTCTTATACTATAAACGACTGATGGCTGATAATTTATGACTATTAAAAAAAAAAATGAACAAAAAAGAAAAGAAGCAAATATACAGTCAGAGTCATATGGGGGTAAAGGCAACCAATTCGTATGAGGAATCAGTTTTTCGTTTTATATTCTTCAATTTTTTTATTTTACTTTTTTATTTTTATTCTTTTATTCTTGTATTCTTTTTTGTACGTAAACCTTTTAAATTATAATAAAGAAGGAATATTAGGTGCCTACCTTCTGAACGGCAAGAAAACAAAATAATGAAAAGAAAAAAGAAAGATATTAATAATAAAATAAACAATGTTTTTGATGTGTATGGAAGTATTTGCAATAAAAATTCCATAAATAGATTTATTAAAGAATAATAATAATGAGAAGATTAAAAAAAAAAAAATATTAAAATAAATTTAATTTTATGCAGTTTCATTTTATTGCATAAATAACACAGAGCACATATTATCCTATAAAATGGGAAAAAGTAAGCAGAAAAATAAGAAAAAAAGACGAGAAATAAGAAAACGACAAACAGACACCCAAATGTCATTTGAAAGAATGTGCACAGATATGGCTGCTGGTTTGGATTGGATTATTCATAATATGGTTTTGCGATTTTGTTCATTTATTTTATTTTTTGTTTGTTTTTATTTACGAAAAACAACCATTTTTGCACAAAATTTACGATTTCGCTGCAGCTGAGAACATTTTTTTTTTTGCTTGCACAAAACATATAATAACATAAAATGTTTAATATAAAAATATTCAGAAAGGTACAAGTCGCTCGTATAAAAATGCTAACTGCAACTCTTATAGTGCACAAGACACTGCAACACCAATGTTGTCATCCGTTTTTCATTATAATCGAAAACCTCATTTATATTTTGTGAGAGATGATGATGACGATCATCATCATCACAAAGTATTATTTTTCGTAAAGTCATCCGTGACAAACCGGTTCAAAATGTTGTGGATATATTTTTAAAGGACAGGCAACAAGTTTTTTTTTTTTTATTATTTTTGTTTCTATACTTTTTGTATAAAAAGTATTAAGTTTATTTATATTGTTTTTTTTTTTTTATATTAAATTCCAAGCAATGAACGATGAATAACTTTTGAAATAAATTTTAAAAAGTTATATTATTTTTTGGTGTGAACGATAAATTTATCTGTAAAATAATTTAGACTTTTGGTTTCGTATTTATTATTAACGATTATAACGTTTTTTTCTTTCTTTTTTTCTTCTTCATATGGGCATACTTAAGGTTGGTGACCAATCGCGCATAATTTTAATAATTGTCAGATTCGTTATTTTTCTTTTTCATTTTTATTTTGTATTATTCTGTTTTTCTTTTTATATTTTTACTTAATTGTTAACTAAATAACTAAGCGAATTTTAATACGTAATATAAGGCGAGAGATCTTTTCTTTTAATTTTTTTTTCAAATTATATTATGCTGTCTTGTCTTTTGCTGCCTTCACAAGTTTACATATGGCTTTCAATGGCTGTAAATATAAGGATTTTATTGATATTAATGATTAAAATTTGTTGCGTACATGATCGCACATCGTACTTCAGCCAACCCGGTCAATGATCGTTTACAAATTTTCTTTCGTTTTTTATTTTTTTGAACAAATACTTAACGCGTACATCTTGCCTTGTTGAAATCTACCTATTCTACAGGCATTCACAAAACTCACATTGTGTATACATTTAAGAGTAAGTAATATAATGCCTGTCTCATAACCATAACGCAAATGATCATTTTATTTTGATCGCCCATAGCATCAATTTTTCTTCTTTTTTTTCATCTTCTTTAATATCACATATTATGCTTGTGTATAATATAATGATATGGTTAGTGTTGTACATTTGGCTCCATGTTGAATTTTTTTTTTTTTTTTTTTTTTTTTCTTTACTTGTGTCCGGGTATTCAGATATATTCTTCTTTTTATGTTAATCGAAATGCCTAAATATGTAAATTTAACGCAAGAAAAAAAGAAAAAAAAAATAATGCTTCGGTTTTACATTGGCATGATTTTGGTGTATTGGTGCGTGCGCCGCACGATATACAGTCAATATTATTGGCTAAAAGAAAATTGTAATTCATTTTCTACAAGAACGATGCAGATCGAAACGAAAATATTGAATCAATTTAATTAATTTGAATTTTTGCTTATTAATTGTCAGTCTGTCCATATTAATTTTACATAATTGCTTTAATTTATTTATTTATTTTTTTATGCTTTTTCAATTCACTGTCAATTTAATGGATAATATCAGAGTATTGCAAATTATTTATTGAAAATATTAATTACAAAATACTATTTAAGTGACATGGCAGACGAGCACTCCCACTTTAAAAAAAAAAAACAAAACAAATATTTATATTCATTTTGAAGTTGGAATATTACCGGTTGATTTTAATTGTGATTTAAATATTAATTAATTATACAATTTAAAAATCTTGTTTCCCGCCATTTCTATGGCTGAACCAGCAATCTCATTAAAAAAAAAAAACAAATAAAAAAATTTTCACGTCATAATGACAATTAATATTAATTTTATAATTTGATTTTCCGTAAAAGATGTTTTTTTTTTCATTTTCAATATAACCCAACAACCATACTGTGGATTTTGGTTTGGCTAAATCTTTACATCAAAAGTATCGGCTTTTACAGTGGCAAAAGTTGGTAGGCCTCTACAAATTATATCATGTGTCATTTCAGAAACCCTTTATTGGTAAATATGTAGAATGAATGTTTGCTGGGAACGTTTATCATTCAAATAATTTCACTTAGAAAAACATTAAAATTTATTTTTCAATTTATGAATTATTGACAATAAGTCATTGTATTTTTATGAAGAAACTTTTGTATTAAAAGAAAAAAAAAACATCACTATGGCCCGGAGTATTCGTCACACCCGTCATTTCAATAATGATATGTATTAATGCACAAAGTATATATGAATATATATTATATATATATAAAAAAGCTGAACCTGATCTTGAATGCGGCTTAACTTATTGATACATTTGCATAAAAGCAAGAAAGACAGAACAGCTGATTTAAGTTGTCGCAATATTTTTCCCAGTCTATACACAGACATGTATTTTGCATATTGCATTAGATTAAATCAAGAGATAAATTTGCTATGGTGAACCTTCTTTTTTTTGCAGTTTTATTTATTCTTGTTTTTTTTTTTTTATAACCTCTGTGATGGTAGTTTGGTTTTTGTATTAATTTTGTTTTTTATTTTTTTATTTATTTATTTATTTATTTATTTACATTTATTTATTATTTTTTCAAGTTAGATTTTTGCTATAAGCAACAGAATGATATACTCTTTCATACTTACATGTTTACCTCAGTACTCAGTTAACATTACACAATCATACAATAATATATTTTATTAAATGCAAACAAAACAAAACGGCAAAAAAAATTGTTCTTATTCAAAATAAATATAAATTACACCAGCTACCGTTTTTCCGACATATTTTTTTTTTTTTTTATTTTTTGTCTTCCTCGTTGAATTATTATTAGTACATGTTTATATATTTTAACCTCTTCTTCTTCTAGCAAAAATTTAAATTGACATTTTAATATAAAACATATTTGTATAATGTTATCGTTACGTTTTCCTCCTTGGGTTCTTGTTAGTACAATATTTACAATAAAACGACTTCTTCGTATGTTGTTGTTCTTATTTTCTTATTTTTTTTTGTTTTTTTTTTACTTTATTTTTCTCTCCATTCCACAATATAATATTATTATTATATTACTTATCTCCTATATATTTTATTATATTTTATTATGATGCTCCCAACTTGGTATGTAGTATTCGCTTTCGTATTCGTAAATGTAATAATATTATATGTTATAAAGAAAATGTTTATATGAAGGAGTTGCGATAGGTACTTAGTATGAAATGATTGTACTAACAACGACAATGTATATTATTTGTGCCATGAGCATATACAGAAAAAAGATATATATAAACAGAAGAAAAGAAAGGAAGAAAAAAGCGCCTGCACAAATAAGAACTTTGCGTGGGTATTTTTCAAGACATTTCTATTTACACAGATACTAGAGAAACAAGACATTTTCATTGTACATTTATTATAACATATAGGTAAACATATATGCGCACAAAAACATACAACATCTTTACCTATACAAATAATGCTAAAATAACAATCAAAACATGCACGCTTTTGTTGATATTATTATTATATTACCGCAATGTTATTTGTGATTCAAAAGACATCCGCATTTATAGTTTGCACATTTGTACAATCGGGCATCTTGCACATTCAGCGGTCTTAGAATGAAAATCATAATTATGAAAATTATATTTCGATTTATTGTGTGTTTCAAAAATAAATAAAATAGAAATTAAAAGGGAAATGCACAGAAAAATATTTTCACTTTGGTTTCTACTCTAGTTTTGAAATAAATAAAGAAATGAAAAAAAAAAACATGAATAATTGAGAATTGCAAAAATAAAATTAAATGACAGATTACAGACCACAAATAATTTCAAATATCAGACACTAGACACACTAATTCTCATTACATAAACAACCTTCAAGCACTTGCAAAAACTATATCGATATAGCCAATAGCACGAATATGCATAATCATTTTTTCAATTGTTTCAGGTTATTTTTTATTTTTTGTTTATGTGCACACACGGTTTTATGCTAATCAATAAGGATTTCTTTATTTTTCTTATTTTTTTTTTAACAAGTATATAAACATACAAGTTCACAACTTCTTATTATAGTAAACACCAAATCTTGATTATGCAATCAATTTGTCGTTTGCAGGTTTGAAAATAAAAAGAGTTCATCACTTCTGTTCGCCTATTTATCGTTTTAATTCATTTATTACCATTCATTTATATATTGTTTTGAATTACTAAGCACCAACTTTAGATAAGCGAAGTCACGAGTGCTGAAGAATTTGTTTTAAAAATATTCATTCTTGTGACAATATATATTAAATTGGTTCAGAAATTTTGTGACGGGATACAAATTTATACTATATCGGCGGTATCTGCTGATATTAATTTTCTATACCAAGTTTTACCATAACATTCAGACATTTATTGTATTTTTTTTTTTTAATATTTCATGAAATCATTCAACGCTCAACCTCACCTCATCATACGAACAAACACCAATTATATGAGCGCCCGCTTTTTATTCTATTGTGTACTTTATGAATTAAAAATCATAATAAAAAAAAAAAAAAAATGAAACGAAAATAACGATATCACTGTTTTACCGGAAAAGTGTCAAGAACACTAAACAGAATTTACAGTTTTACAATCTGTAATAATAATATTTTTTACGTTTTTTTTTTCTTTCTTTTTTTAATATATATAATAACATGATATTTATATACATATGTACAAATGGTCTTATGATGTGTGTGTATAATATTATGATTTTTACTTCAACTAAATAATGAAGTGGTTAACGAGTTAAGAATTTATGGTTTTATTATCACAATTTAGAGAATTTAAGAGTAAACAAATTAGGGGTTTTATTGCACTCGTAAATCTTGTCTAAGCGGTCATATATTATTATTTTGTTTAAGTTTTTCATGATCATGATTTAAGGATATTTATATAATAAAAATTAGGTTTATATTGTTATTTGCCAACCTACATCAATGAATGAACAAAAAAAAAAAACAAAAAACAATATATACAAATGAATAATAAATTTGTGAATATTTTTGTTGTTGTTTTTTTTTTTTTATTTACTTTTTTTTGTTAAATGTGCGTATCAATTATATTTAATGCATTATATTTATGTTGGTTTTTTTTCTTGTTTTAATTTCAGGTTCATGAATTATGCGATAACTTCTGTCATCGATATATAACGTGTCTGAAGGGTAAAATGCCAATAGATTTAGTGATTGACGAACGGGACACCACCAAACCACCAGAACTAACAAGTTCTGCGAATGGTGAAGGTCGAAGTAATGCAGATTCAACATCACACACCGATGGAGCTAGTACACCAGACGTTGTGAGTACCCCCTTCGCGGGAGCACATGGTCCTTTATTGGCGAGCTACAATGCGGTGGTGCACCCATGTTCGTAGTACAATTACGACCTTCTTGCAAAAACGAAGCGGGTGCTCACAATGCCCTGGGATTATGGCCAGAACTTCGCTTGATCGCGCTGATTTTTAAATGTTACTTAAAATGAAAAAAAAAATATAAAAAAGACAATTTCTTAATGCTAATTGAACGAAATTGATATTTAAAATGAAATGAAAATGTTTACAACTATTGTTACACGTATAGACCTGCCATGTGGGTGAAATGATTATTTAAAAAAAAAAAAAATCGTTCCATGATGTTGATGCATTTTTTCTTTGCCAAAAAATATATATATATTGATATATATATATATATTACAAAGAAATGGCACATTTCACGTCTATATTCCAATATGGCCTCGACACACTTATTTTCAAAATAGCCAAAATAAGCTCTAGTACAAAGGATTCAATACGCAATTTGACGAGACCAAAATAAAATCAATCATCTATACGTGTTACAATTGTTAAAAATAGTAAATTTAAGAAACAACAACCACAGTGTAAGAATAAAATTTGTAAAAACAAAACAAATAATTCAAAAAAAAATAATTAAAAAAAATACGTAATTAATTTATAAGAGTAACGGGAAAAATGATAAAAATATTGAAAATGATTGAACTTCGTTTTTGCAAGAGGCCCATATAGCTCGCCAACAATATATGCATCGATTTGGCAACAGTGTGTATAAATGATATTTTCTTAAACCAAAACCAAAGCAAAGTTTTTAATTAAATATTACTTTTATTTAACACGCTACTTATGCATTTTATTCAATGTTTTTTTTTTTTTTCTAAATAATTGTTCTTTAATTTAGCTAAAGTTTCAGTTCTTTTTTTTTTTTTTTTGTAAATTGTGATAATACATTGTTTTTATTATATTATGAAGAAACAAAAACAACATTAACAAGAATATTACTTTACAATCAACTCCTTTTAAACAATAAGTTAGTGGTGAATCCATTGAGATAAAGTTTTAGAGTTAAACAGTTTTTTATTTTTCTTTATTTTGTTAAATAATATTTTTTTTTTAAATTTAAATGCATAAAGTAGCGTGTCTTTTTCCAACGATAATGACTTGCAGGTTGAATTTCAAGTCTTAATGTTTATATACAGAAAAAAAATTAAAAATTTATTGTTGTAGTAAAATAAAATCTACAATACTGTTGTCAAATGGTTGCAAATATTTGCATGTATAAATGTATTTTTAATTGTCAATAATAAT
>JAABKK020000003.1:852943-903229 GCA_011634745.2 Catotricha subobsoleta
TTCGTCATTTTAAAAATATATACAAATAATATAATTATACCTTAACTAAACTTATCTTAAAAAAAAAAAAACAAAAAAAAATATATATATATATATATTATTCATCTTACAATTATTATTATTATTCGTTGCGGTGTTGTCAGATTTCTTCTATTCTAATACCATCCAATATTTACATATATTTACTATCTACGATCCAATCATTAAATAAATTATATGTAATTTATTTATAAAAAATATATTACTACCGATAATTCTTTTTGAATCTCCCTGTCTGTCTGTCTTTGTTTTCATTTTTTTTAATTTTTTTTTTTTTTAAAAAAAAAAACTTTTAAATTATATACCTACTCACCTATAAATAATTAAATTAAAATATATATTATATATAAAAATAATTAAAACTCTTAAAATATCTTTATCCAACAATATACGTAATTTAAATGACTGATGATGATATATTAAAAATATTTAAAACCACAATGTATACGATAAAAGCAAAATATAAAAGATTTTGTTTTTAGGATACGGCTCTTAAAAAAATAATAATATAAAATTAAAATAAACTAAAAAAAAAACAAAAAAATCAAAAAAAAAAAAACATAGCGTCGAATACGATGATGATTAATAAAATACGCGGTTTTCTCTGTTATGTATATTTTATAATAACTATTCACATGTATAAAAGTAAGACCTCTATAAAAGTGTTTCGCATAATGAAATAAATAACCAAATAAAAATAATAAAAAAAAAATTTAAAAAAAATCATAAAATATTTTTTATAAAATCATAGGAAAAACATATTTAAAAAGTAAAAAATTGAATGCGTTTTGATGAATTTACATGTTCCCTATAAAATTATAGCACTATATTATATTCATCAAAATTCTATAGTTTTCCAATTTTTTTTTCTTTTGTTTTTGTTGTTGTCAAATTTTATTTTTCTCTTGTTGCAAGTGTCAATTTAAAGAAAATAAATAAAAACCAAACAAACAAAATTTATACGAAAACAAAATATTGGTCACAATGTGATGTTTTACAATTTCTGAATGTATACCCCAATTGACTTTGCTAATACCCATCCTAAACTCTAATTCTAATACAATATGTATACACACTTACGGAAATATACGTAATATTTTATTAACATCGCCAAGAAATATATATATAATATATATATAAATAAAAGAAAATGAAAGAATGAAGAAAAAACTATTTTTTTTTTCGCTTGAATAATGCAGTTTATAATTATTAAACTGATTCAGTTCTTCTTTATATATATGAATATATATATTGTATTTTCTTTTCTTTAACTACTTACAATTTATGTGTTCTTATTGTTGATTTAATAAATTAGGTACTCGTAATACTTAAAGAAAAAACAAAATATGCACACAATAAACATTATATTATATAATTATAATATAATACATGAATACATACATCACAAAACACAACAACAATAACAACAACAGTTCAAAACTAAAGTATACGATTAATGAAAATAAAATAAAAAAAAAAAAAATATATTACTTTTTAAGAAATTTAATATTAATATAATATTGATGCTTTTTGTAAAGCTATATGGGCATTTTCATTTCTATTTATTCTTTTTTTTTTCTTTCTCAATCTTAAAACCTAACGACAAAAAATATAATAAATATTTTAAACAAAACAACAAGTAATGTGATTTTTTTTAAAACAATTAAATTAAATTGAATAGAAATTGATGAAAAATAAGTGAGAAATGATAAATAAATAAATTAAAAACAAACAAATTAAAAAAAACAAAAAAAAAAACAAAAAGGGAAAAAATAAAAACAAAAAAAAAACGTCAATGTTGCTTCGTTATTATGTACATAAATTAATTAATAAAAAAGCACCATTTTTCATTTTGGCATTTATGTTTTAAAAAGAAATTAATAAAATTTTGCACGTTTTGTACAGTATTATAATTATAGTAATTGATTAAACAAACAAAAAAAAACTTTTTAAATTTAAATTAAATCCATCATAATATTTTTAATTAAAATTATATATAAATATAAAAAAAAAAAATGAAGAAAAACAAACAAATAATATTAATAATAATTATTATGAAAAAAATTTAAAAAATGTGTAAAAATATGTAAAAAAAAACATAAAAAATAAATAAAATAATATTTAATAAATAAACTAAATAAAATTTAAAATAAAAATAAAATTATTATATTTAAATAAATATGTGCAAAATTTTATTAATTATTTTTATGTGAAATTCGTAAATCGGTTATTTTCAACAATTTAAAATTAAAATTAAATTGATTATTAGCGTTTGTTTTTTAATTATAATATTTTATTATTATCATTATTATTATATTAATTATTATTATTAATTAATTTTGCATAATTATTATTATTATTATTATTATTATTATTATTATTATTATTATTATTATTATCATGATTAACTTATACGCGATCATAATGTGATCCGATTTTTTAACAAAAAAAAAAGAAGAAAATAAATGTTTTGTTGTTATAAAATTTAAATTTTTGGTTTCAATTATATTGAACGTATTTGAAGCCGCTTAAATAATGATTTTAAAATATTTGAGACTGTAAATCATTGGATTACTTTAAATTATCTAATTACATTGCTACGCATACAAAATATAAAATAAAAATGGAATTTTTATTGTGTTTTATAATAATACTAATATATTATTTGTTAATTCAATTTAATTAAAGAAAAAAAAATTGTAGAAAATTAAATATTTATAATCAACATCAAAAATTAATTTTCTAATTCAGAAAATGTGAAAAAAGAAAACGTAATTAAAATTTATCGTTCTTGTAATATTAAAATAATTTGAAAATAATGAGATTTCCATGTGTTATAATTTGTATGAGTGGTGGTAATTGGAGAACGTCATTAGGTCAAAATATCTACCCAACGTCGACAACTATTACTAAACAATAATTTCAACTGAAAATACATCCTGCAACAGAGCCTACTTTCGATGGACAACAAATACAACAAAAATGTGCGTCAAATCAAACAATTTAAATGCAATATGATGTCAGCAGCGTATATAAGTCTTCAATCATCGTGAAATTCATACATCCAGCAGTACAACATTTCTCAAGACAATATTTGGAAGCGATTTCGTTTAATACAAGATTCAAGATGTAACATTAAATAGAAATATTAAAATATTTTAAACAAACAGCATAAGAGATCGTTAACAGATACAATTGAAAAATAGTTTTATCACTACAGAAGTAATGGAATTTTGAAAATTAAAAATCAGTTTTTTAGAGAAGAATTTTTATGTTAAATGCCAGTCAATAATTCCAAAGTAAATGTGTATACTTTAAGGCAAAAAAAAATGATTTGGAATCATTATCATTAATTTAATTTAAACATTTTCTCGCTTAAGTTTTGTATGTATGTGTGTGTGCTTTTTTTATCAATCTTAAAGACATTGAAATAGAAAAAAAAAACATTTTTTAAAACTTAACAAAAGAATATTTAAATTCTTTAAAAACTTCAATTGAATTATAAGCATCACTGAAAGTTTCACTTCGCAGTTTTCAGCAGAAAAAGTAGAAGAATAAAGAAAAATTGCAAATAATCTCTTGGGAAAGTGATATATGACATTGACACCCTCATAACTGTCGCACCCCCTATTTTATCTGTTTTTTTTTTTTTTATAAAAAATTTACTATTCTTTCTTTGTACACAGTGCGAAATATAATATTCGAAAATAGAATGTATAATAATATTCAATAATGTTTGAATAATAAACATGTGGTTTATTTGATTATTGCAATACAATATAAAAAAAAAATGTTTAAAATTAAATTTTATTCAAACATGTTTCATAATAGTAATTAAACTGTGCAGGTTTTATCACCTCAATTCTAATATTAAACCCTCTCAATATTGTAACAAATTATGCTATCTCAATCGTAATGATTGAATGCGATTGTTATGCTCTTTTTTTATTATATTTATTATGATTAAAGAGAGTGCCACGCCTTTAGGCTTCAACAGTCACGCAATGCTAACCAAGTAAATTGTTAACGTTTTATTTTCAATTCAAAATAATCAAAATTCACAACAACAAATCTATTTCGATAACTTTTTATACGAAATATAGTTAAAAAAAAAAAACGTAAAAAGGAAATAAAAAAAAAAATATAATAAAACCAAATAAATATTAAAATTGATGTCATTATTACCTATGTAGTGTGTTTCACCAGTTGACCATAAAAAAAAAAATATATATACATATATAGAAAACATTATGAAAATACAAAATCAAAACTTCTTTAAACCGCAATAAATGATAATGAATAATGCATATCTAATCATTTGATAATTCAAACTATTGATTGATAAAAATTAAAAAAAAAAAAAAATATTGTCAATTTCGAAATCGATATGATTTTATTATCATTTTACACTATACCCAATATATGTTAATCGTAGGGCTCATTATATGCACTTAAATGCACTGCAATTTAATATATATTATGCATTAGCATCGAATTTCATTGATATTATCCAATACACGTGACTCAATGTAATGAGAGATTAAAGTACCATAACATAATATTAATGTAATATGAAACTGGGTGTAGAAACATTTTTATTTCCCAAAATATATGTATTTTCTATTCATTTTTTTTTTCTTTTTTATATTTATTATTTTACATTGTTATTATATAATGGTGTTCGATGAGTGCTCACTATATTGATTTTGAATAATTTTCTCATGTGCTCATTATCTTATTTTCATCAGTGGAAATAATTTTTATTATATTTATATCATTTATACATATATATATTTAATAGTGTTAGATTCATTTATGGACCAAATTTATTATGGTCATAGTACAAATTTCTGTAGGTAAAGAAGAAAAAAAAAGACATAGACGAAATAAAACAGTTTCCGAAAATAAATATTCAAAATCTCATCATCATATTTCCAATGGCAACGCAATACATATATTAAATATAAAGTTATAAACCATTAATTACCTTAAAAATGTGTAATATTTACATAACTTCAAATTACCTAATTTTCACTAACCGAATCCAACCCTCATAAACAAAAATCTATTCATCCCCCTGTTTTACTGATAATAATATATATTAGGAACGCGCACACGGTATACGGCCATACGACTTACAAGTATAATATTATTATTGTATATATGCATGCGACGGTAACGTACAAGCATTGAGATTCCTCTAATATATGAAATATGATGCTAAAAACATTTCTCATCATCCCCTATGTTGTTATTATTATTATTATTATTATATATATATATACGTTTTCTTTTTTTTTTCGTTCGCGCGAAGACTAAATTGACGCCAATTACCAGCCAGCCACCCTCTAAGCCTCAATCTCATGGGGATGGAAACAAAATAAGAGGGGTGAGTTTATTTTCATTCTTATATTGAAAGTTACTGGCAAACAGCATCCTATAGTTGAAAATCCCCTTTTTCCTATACACATTCTCTACTTGTTCATCCATGTTCCGTTTTGGCTGTGTATTTCAGACTTCTTCTTCATCTTATTTTTTCATATTATTATTATGATTATTATTATTTTACGTGGATATATTCGAGACAACATGCAAGGAATAAAAGCTTACTACAAGCATTCCATATTATAGTGCTCCATCAATCTTTATGGTGTGATTGAAATATTTGTGATTTATATTTTTATCCTTCATAATAACAAGTAGTACCGAGTAGTAGAGTTTTATTATTATTTATTTTTTTCTTCTTTTTTTTTTGTGATGAAGCATATGCGGTCTTGGCATTGTAATGGATTTTATTCTATACGTACGTATTACGTATTTGGTATTCTTTTCTATTTGTTACGCATATAAGAGATACGATACAAAAATACATTAAAGAAAAGCGGATTTTTCGATGTTATTTAAAGATCACAATTGTATTTGTACACGAAAAAATCAAAAAGCAAAGAAAAGAAATACTAAAGAAAAATAGAAAGCAACTTTGCTATCAATATTTAAGCATTTTATTAGATACAGGATTGATTTTTCTTTCTATATTATTATTATTAATATTATTATTTTTTTTTTGTTCTTTCATAAATCTTCTTACATGGGAACAGGTCAGCAATGCATGTAATAAATCACATAATAAGAATTAACATTATTGTATTAACTTTAAATGAAAATATTTAAGAGAAGAAAAAAAAAATTAAATAGCAACGAGAAAAAGGTACTTTCTTAGTTGGTGTATTTGTTAACGAACACCCACCGTTAATGCCATTATATGCCATTATATGCCATCAGAAAAACTAAAAGTCAGATATTCTATATTCTATTTATATAATAATAGGAAAAAGATCTTAGTTCTTGAACTATTGTTCCCCAGAGTGACATTTTTTATGATTTAAAAACTTAAAAATCCATAGACCGCATCTAATCTGATTACCAACTTTTAAATTGAGTTTTTTTTTTTTTTTGGCACTTTTTTACTCTTATTGTCTAGATAACATTATAAATAGTAATTGTAAAGGAAGCGAAATATGTTTAAATATTCTTAGCAGATATATAATGTTCTTTTTGTTCGCATTAGAAAAATAATTGATATTAAGTAGGCATTATGTGTTTGCTTTTTTTTTGGTTGTGATTTAAAAAAAAATTAATGGTGAAATACAATCTGGTTTAATAATTTGACTTTTTTATTTCACAATTTTTTTTTTCTCTACTCATAAAAAATTCATAAATTATATTGAAATGATGCTAAAGAAAAATAATGGCTAAATTTTAATGTAGTTACTACAAATTGTTAGTTCTAGATTAAAATTGTCAATTGAGAGAAGAGTGAAGACTTACTACTTTTGTGTCTTTGAGCATAAATCATGCGTTCTTTATTTGATATTTCTGTTCTTATGCGTTTCTAGCACCGTCATACCCATCATAGAATTAAAATTTTGGAGTATAAAATTAAGCAAAAAGAAAACTCCGAATTTTTTTTTGTTTTTTTGTTACGATGTTTTGTTATTCAATTGTAGTCAAAAAATTATCATAAATTTACTGATTTATTCGTAATTTTAACATGATATTAATACTGGTATTGTCGTATTAACCAAAAAAAAGATGATATAGCCCAAAATACTTTTTAACGAAAAACATTAAAAATAAGAAAGCGCAACAGCCTACAGCTCTTTTTTTTCACAAAAAAAAAAAAATCACAGCTGGAGATTTTTGGTTAACTTAGAATTCCAAACAAAATCTTCTTTATATTGTAGACTTTCGCATATATGACCGCTTGATATTGGTATCTGTGTAAGCATTAACTTATGTAGTTATGCTGAAGTTTCAGATTAGCCTTTATTAATAAAATGTATTTTTATATCCTATAGCGAACAAAAAAAAAATAAATAAAGCGAAAAAAAAATTATTTTATACTTTTGTCATTTTGTGGTCACCGCAACACACAGAACAAAATAAAAACAGAAACAATATTAACATTAAATAAATATATATATACAGCAACGACGACGAGTAAAAAAAAAAAAAAAAATTTAGTGTATGATATTTTATATCATTTAAAATCTCAAATGTAGGTACAATAATTTCTGGTTTTGTATTTATTTATTTATTATATATATTTTTTTTTTTTATTATTATTTTTTATAAATTATAAGCATTTATATATTTTTATTTAAATTAATTCCCACAACTTGCCCGTCAGTTTTTTGAATGGTGTCTCTTTGTATCTTCTTAATATATTTTATTTCCATTTTATATAAATCTGTAGGTAATGTAGGCATCAAGCATACTATTTTTTGTTTTTGTTTTTTTTTTCTTATAAATAACGAAACACACAAACTTATAAGCTATGAAAAATATATCTTATTAAATATCTATCTATAAGCTCAATACTAAAAATGGTATATATAAGATGGCAATGGTTATGGTATTTGTATATTGTGTGGTATGGTGGGTACCAGACATATGATGTGATGTACAAACTAAAGACACAAAAAAAAAATAAAAATTGTTTTCTTTTTATTCTATCAAAATCTCACACTACCCTAACATTTATAAGCTGCTTAAAACGATTAGGAATAATACAACAGCAGAGAGAATAAGAAGAAAAAAAAAAGAAAAAAATAATATCTTTTCAAAGCAACGAAACGATGTGTTCTTAGAAAAATGTTTGGTATTTTTGTGTTATAACCGTTCGTTACAGAAACGACACAACAATGCACATATAAAGATTTTGAAAAAAAAAAAGAAATAGACAAAAAAATAAAATAAAAATAAAAAAAAATTGTAAATATTTTTATCCATCACAGGACCCAGAGGAGATAAATTTTTAAAAATCAAGCTTCATATATTTCAATATTGAGAGATTTTTTCTGCTTTTTTTTTCTTCTCGAAATGATATCGAACGAATGGAATGGCAACACCTTATTAATGTTGTCTTGTCTTGTCTTTTGTTTTTTTTTTTTTTTGTTTATTATTTTATTATTATTATTTTGGTGTGTTGTCTTCTTCAGCTCGGTATCAAAGCGTTTTTAAATTGCCTGTTGTGCTCCTATATAAAAATGAACTGTAGAACAAAAAAGAAAAAGAAAAACGAAACAAAACTTTTATACGATAAATTGATATCACTAAACATATTTTATTGTATAGACCATTTGACTTATAGCGAAATAAATGCACGTGATTGCATAGCACCTATAAAATATTCTTCATCAGCCTCATGCTACAAGAATCAAGATTTGTTGTTACAAAATACAGTGGACAATAAAATGTAAAAAGCTATTTTGATGGCAAATTATACAATATAAGAAATGTATTTTTAGTTCGTTTTATTTCATTTTTCATTTTTATTCGGTTACTATTTATACATTGCCGTCATCTAAAATTCACATCCTCATCTAATTTTGACTTAATTATTTTCTGATGTGCGAACACTTTTTTCTTTTTATTCTTTTTTGTTGTTGTGGTTGTTTTTTTTTTCTCGAATCTGTATATTTTTCACTGTATTTATATAATATTTATATTTATAGCTTCGCCAAATTTCGCACAGAAATATAATCATCTCTAAGCACACACACAGCAAATATATATAAACGATCAGACAATTTCTAACACACTCGCACACATTAAATAGTTTTCTATAATAAAAATTTCAAAACTATTTTAAATCGCGAGAACATTCGGCAATTATCCTGAATAATTTTACTGCAATTAGCAATTTGACGTCGTTTAGTTAGAATACGCATGTTGCAATTTAACCTCGTGACATAGCGTGGACATTTATGTCTTCAAACGCAATATTTATCACCACCTTATGAGCTAATGCATTTTAATAATAATTCTTTTTGGGTAGACAGTTTGGTATTCTGAATTTGTGAACAAATCAAAAAAAAAAGATAAAAATAACTAAGAAAGGAAAATTCATACGAAACAATAGAATTGTTTTGATTAATTTATAAAATTTAATTTTTTATATCAAAAATGTATTCCTGATTCAGTTTACAATCAAAAGAAAATATAATTTAAAAAGAAAAATATTTAGCTTCTTCATTTCTTTCGTTTAAGGTGTGGAGCAAATAACGCACAAAATAATTATTTAAAGAACGTTGTCAAGTGTCACACGAGTTCGACCCTGTCGAATTCCTTGAATGCAAAAATAGACAGATATTTAGAACTTCTTATGTACAACTAAAATGCGATACACAAAAGCTTTAACTTGCCTCAGTCACCATAATGTTGTTTGACGAAATAAATGTGAAAGGTGTTTAAGAGGCAAATCGCAATAATTTCATTCATTTATTTTAATTGAATTATATATACTTATATTATTGTTTTTTGTATTTATTTATTTATACTTATTTATTTAGTTTTTTTTTCTTCGTTTTTTTGCTTTTCTAATTATGTGTTGGAACCTACATATTTTATGTAGCAACGTGCGCTTTGAACAATTTAACTTTATATTCAATGATAATTTTATTACAGTAAAGATTTTTTTAGTGGATCATTGTGCCACCTTCTAAGTAGACGAACATCTAATTAGACCCCATCTAAGTAACCTTCTATTGTACCACCCAGTTTTTTTTTTTAAAAAAAAACTTTGAATTTTTTAAGACTTTATGAAAGTTTCTGATTTTATAAGCTGTTCAGACAATTTTTTTTATATCTTCAAGTAAAATTTCATATATATGTATTCTGATTTGTAGTGTTAGTTCTATACTGATCGCGATATGATGTATTAATGATCGAAAAATAAATCATATAGCGATCTAGATCAGATCGTTTTCAATATGATCTATTTTGTATAGATAGATCATTTTCTACAGATCATTATCTAGTTTTTATATGCGATCTGATTATAGAACAGATCAATATTATTATCAATTGATCTGAGATAAATATGCACATCATCAGAATTTTTTTTTTGTATACAACACTTGGCTATGATGATATAATTGAATATGATGAAAAAAAATCTTAATATTTGAATCAAATTAGTTGCGACCATCTGGTAGCCCACTTAAAACATCTTTACTATACCTAGTAAAATTATTATAGGTAACTTACAGTACATATAATAGTTTCAAATATGCGATATCGGTATGGTTAGGTACATTCTACTTTTACATGAATTGAATATAAGATAACTAATGATCACGCAACACATTCTAAAACCGTAATAATTAGTTAAAAACATTGCAATAATATAAAATATAATATGAATTAAAATGAATGATAATAATATTAATTCTGTTTCTGTGACTGCGACTGTATCATATTTTATTGTTTTAACAATCCCGTTTTTGAATAAATTAAATTATAGATATTATACGTACTTAGCGTAATAATTTATTTATTTTTTTTTAATCAGACATGCACAAGAAAACTTTTTACCATTAACCTGCATTGTTTTTTTTTTTTTGAATACGTACAATAAATTGTTACATCACACCAGTTGTGTTTCATTTTATTTATTTCTTTATTTTTTTTTTTTTTGCTGCGTATTTTTCTTTTCTATTAGGTCTTGCATGTAGGTGTAGGTCTATGCATTTCTTTCATCGATACAAAATAGAGCATTCGAATAAAATACCACTAGGTTTCTCTAAAAATGAATATATTTCTGACTATTTTCGAATAAATTTGTTTATGAAATTTGAAAAGCAGTTACATTTCCAACAATAATTCTGTAAAACAAACAAACAAACTAAAAAAAAATAATAATAAAAAACAAAAGAATAAATGTCGAAGACTCGTAGTTAAGTTGACACAAATCTAAATCATTATAGTATACGTAAGTAAGTATAAAATTTTAAAGGAAACCAATTTGAATTTAAATCTTACATTAATTTATGGTTGTCAACTACAAATGAACAAAAAAAAAAGAAGAAAAATTCAGATTATTGAGAAATATCTAAATCGGATCTGAATTGCAATTTTTTGTGCTGAGATATAAATATATGTGAAATCAAGAAATCAATTTTCATATTAAATCATATTGTTTCATCCATAAAAATCATTTTCTGTACAAGAAAAAACAAAAAAAAAATCCATGGAAATTTAAAATGATTTTTTTGTTTGTTGATTGTTGTTCTTACTTTGATTCGGCATGTCTGAGCCAATATAGTTCACACTTCACGAATTATGTGTGCGAGCAAATGAAGATTTCGTTTAATTAACCTTTTATTTATAGCCCGCGCCGGTTGACGAACACAATAAAGAAAAATAAAGGAACAAACACACAAAACAAAACAAAAAATAGCATTTTAAGCGAAACAATAAACATAATGAATACCGAGAGACAGTGAAGTAGATAATTTAATTTAGAATTTAAAATAAAATTTTGTGTAGCTTATATATGAATAATACGACACTAGATTTTATGTTTAATTTGCAGGCAAAGATATTATTTTTTTTTAAATTTTATTTTTGTTGTTCATTTAATATTGAATGAACTATTTTTATTAGTCAAGTTTATATTTTGTTATGTTCATTTTATTTTATTTTTTTATTTTGTGGGTTTAGTTTTGTGTTATGTTTTTTTTCCCTGATTTGTGTCTGTGTGTAGTTATTTATTTATTTTTCTTCTTTATTTTTTATTGCAAAAATGCAATTTAATTCATCCGCAATAATTTTGTTGTTATGAATCATCTCACAATACCCATTTTTTGCTGCAACCGATGATATTATAATTTTTAATGCCATTAATGAGTTCTTTAAATTCTTTGTTCAATTTAATTTATATTGTTTTTTTTTTTTTTTTTTCTTGGTTTTCGACTTTATTCTGTTTTATTTTTTGGTCGACGTATTCTTTTCTGAACATGGATCAGGACTATTAAGTTTTTTTTTTAATTATTTAAAAAAAAAAACAGTTTTATTCGTTTGGGTTCATTAATTTGAACCGGCATAATAAATAAATCATTTAATTTGTTCAGCTATATTTTGTGAATATAATAAAAATTTTAAGATTCAGGGTATCAATTAGTGTTTGGAGGCAGGTCTATGCAATAACTGCAATATATCATAAGAGATATTAAGTATATTTTGAATGTTAGTTTTCGTTTCAAGTTATTGTGATTACGTTTTACAGAATACACAACACAGTCTATTTAGGAGCCAACAGAAAATATTAAAAAAAAAAAAACAAAATAAAAATACAAAATTGATTTCATTTCAGAATTTTGGTTAGTGTTGTGATTTGACCTTAGTGGCCAAATAGAACATAAACTAATGTGGGTGGATTTAAAACCATTTTAATAAAATTTACGTCAGCAGTCACTTCATATTTTTATATGAAAATTTGACTTTAAGCCATGAACCAATTTAACAAAACTAAATCAATAAAAAAAAAATCATTAATTTTTCTTCTAAAACATTTTCTACGAAATATTAAAAGGCTTTAATTATATATAGATTTCATATGTTTTCTTTTTATGTAGTACTAAAAATGTGTCAAAAATGAAATTCATTCCCGACATATCATGAATTGCAAGTTTTTCTTTTTTTTTTTGTATTCCTACTCTATAAAAATTATACAGTAAATGACTTGCAATTTAAACGAGAGAATTTTTTTTATATAAATATATATATGATATATGTATACATAAATATAAGAATTATACTATTCACCCTGCTTAAGTGCTGCCCTCATTATTAAAAAAACATTTGACATACCTACACCGTACACCCTGAATATTATACGTTGAACACATAATAGCACAACTAAAAAATTGTATGAACAGTTTTTTTTTTTTTTTATTTTTATATTCTTCTCTCTCTGGAAAATGCTATATCATGTCGACATGCATTAAAAAAATTAAATAAATAAATTTAAAAATATGAAATTGAAGCCAAAATCATGTTGTTATTGAAAAATTAATGTGGCATAAATGGTTTTATTATGTTTATGTAATAGTCCAGTTATTGGATGTAAGTGGCAGGTTTCAATAAAATGACGTTAGTGTTATTCATTCATTAAAATTATTATTTACAATTATTGTCCAATCCTGTTTTAACGGATTTGTAGGTGCAAGTAGGCTTCAGATTACATATGGTTCCCAGAAATAATTATGTTTCGCATCTATCACGAAGACAATTATTTTGGTATTGTGCCTATTGTGTTCCACCAATAGTTGGAAAAAATTAACGTTAAAGCATTATGAATAATGAATGAAAATAAATTTATTTTGTGCATTTAGAATCTTAAAGTATTTTACGATCTAAGTAAATCAGTAGTTTTTTTTTTTGATAATTAATACATAAATCTTCAATTAATATTTTAAATTACTTTAAATATCGAATAAATAACGAAAATTTCAAAAAAATTGTTTTAAATTTAACAAACGGTTATATCACTAAACGCAACAATAAATTTATCAAAAGAAGAAATTAGATCCATCGAACATAATATTCAGGCAATTATACACAGAAGTTTTTGTCAAAATCTTGTAAAATTGAAGCGGAAACGCCCCATTTCAATCCGCGTTACGGAATTCCGTTTCATCTACCAAAAATATCATACAACTTCCATTTTCTTGTACATATATTTTATCCCCATTCGCATGCGATTATATTGTAGTCGTCGATTCATTTCATAATATATTTTATATATAAATAAAATATATATATAATCTGTATATGGAATGGATGGATGGTATATACCAGAGACAGAGGCACAGAGCAGAGAGCATACCCCACGTATTATAATGTTCCAAAAAGATATATAAAATAGATTCATAGGATTCAGGATTTCAAATTCACACTCCCTTTCGTCTTATCGCGCGACGTCCTGGTAATTAAATTTGTCGTGGTGATTTATGACAGAAGAAACGGTAACGTGGTATGTATAATGTTTATGTACGTTAGAGGTAGGTAGGTGGGGATGTATGTATGATGATATTATAAAATATTTATTGTGTTTGTGTTGTACACATTCACCATTGCATAGAATGGATGTACCATGCGATTTCTATATGATACCGTATTTGTAAGTAACATTGAACAAAAATTTCTATATTATTATATAGAAATTTCAACATTGTAGCGCAGGCAGTGGATTTTACCACCTACTCGCGAAAATGGGTGAAATTCCATTACCAAACCATCTCATTGCTTGCTTCATGCTTGATGATATATAAATGTGATGGAAAGGGCTGCAAATTTTCAACTTGGGGAGTTTTAAAATGATTAAAATTCTATGCTTCAGAGATAAAATAAATTATTTATATTAAAGCGAAATTAAATTCCAAGTTTGACTTTTGGAATTCACGTTTATTGTAACAAATGTTTCTGGATAAGCAAAATATTTAAATTGTTATTTTTTTTGTTATTTTTTCTTCTTTTTTTTTTGTGAGCTATTATATAATTATTGTAAAATGTTTTTAGAATTATAGGAAAATCTCCATGGACAAATGAAATTTCAGATTATAAAGTTAAAATTGGTTTAATATTTACACAAACAATATATAATAATAATAATAATACATTTATACATAATATAAGAAGAGTTCATTAATATTCTTCTTCTAAAAAAAATAAATAAATAAAAAACAAAAACAAAATTCCAATTATTCTATCATTTAAAAGTGAAAATTAAATTCCATGAATCATTTTAATAATTTATAAATTGTGAATAGAAATTTATAGGCGCGCACAAATTTTATCTATATTTAATTATGATATACCCCAGACATAAAACGCCCGTTATAAATTATCGCCAATTATTTTACACGCGCGTTCCTTTGCAACCCTTTATATCTTTTACTATATTGTATTAGAACCAATTTCTCATATCAAGTGTTTTCTAAAAATTATGTTTACACATAGGCATTGCCTTATGCTTAATATATTATGAATTACTAATTAGTAAACCAACTAGACCAATTTTTCCTATTAAATATTTATAATGGTCTGTTATTTAACAACAGCCACAAACAATATAAAGAAAACAACTAGAGAACAACAAACTATATAGGAAGTATTCCTTATATTTTTTTTTGTTTTTTTTTTCTCTCCAGATTCTGGATACACAGACCTTCATCATATACATTTTGTTATTAAATATAAATCTATAGTAAAGTAACGATATATTATAATATTGTATTATGATATAAAACTTCTAGAATTGAGATCTGGTATATATTGTGCGCTGTTACCGCACCAATTCGCTTAGGGAAAAACTAAAAAGGGGTGGTTATGAGACTATACGCGTTTAACAACATCAAATATTCAAGACGGTAATACAATATTATCCCATTCACGTACATATTACCATCTCTACCCAACCCCACCATCGCCCCATTACCTAGCGCCCCCCATTCCATCACTATCAAAAATGCTATGTGTGTGCTCTTTTTACCAAATTGTATTTTGTACTACCCTGACTAGCAATTTTACTTAAACAACGCATATACAAAATAAATGCTATATTATATGGCAGCGCCCCTGCTTTTGCCTTTCAACTTAATACTTTGTGTGCAAGGGTATGAATAGCTAATGTAAAATTGGAATAAAGTATTATACACGTTGGTAGGTACCTATCTAACTTTTTTACTATACAATTCTATATATGGAATATGTGCTATTACAATATCTATATGTAATATAATGTCGTGTGTGTATAAACGGAAAATAAACAGAATTTGGATAAATCGGAAAATAATGCCTTGGGATTATATGGAAGCAATATGTGGGATATTACCTATTTATTTGTAGATTGAATAATTTATGCAAAATAATGTTAAACTTATATAATTTTCCATGAGGTAAACTGGTGTGTATAGCTTGGCTTGTGTATAACTTGATGGGTGTTGATTATGATTGTTTTTCTACATGTTTAGTTACTTTTAATATAATAAGTAATTAAAATACATGTATTGTAAATCCGATGCTAAATTATTTCTGATACAAGTTTGGTGTTCTTTTTATTTTTGTAGTTAATTTGTTAATTTATACATATATGTACAATGTACATAGAATTATTTTTAACAAATAGCGAAATACACTCGAAATTATAATGAAAACTATTAATAAAATATTTGGATTGCTGGCTGGAGGGAGCTGGCTACCTCGTTTTTCGGGTGTAGACTGAAAGTTTCAGTCACATTCATAATTTTTAATTTCACTCCAAAAATTAATGTGTTTCTACAAGAAAAAAAATGTCTCATATTTCAAAAAGAACAATAGTGCTGGGCAGGCCATACACACAATGTTTTATTATTTATTAGAATTACGACGATTTTTTTTATGGATATCGTGATGCTTCTAGCCAATACTAGACAAGTTTATATTAAAAATTTGACCCAATATGTTTAAGCCCATGTTTTTGAAAAACTTTTTCCACTAGAAACGTATCGGAGAAAAATTGCAGAACAGCTGGGAATGTAAAATATAAAGTTTCGTTTTATAAATTTCAATAACCAATTTTTCTTTGTACTTTTTTGTTTCTCAATTGAATAAAACGATACCAGACACGTAAGAAATATTGAAAGAGTAAAAAAAAACTAGTCGAAACACATAGAAATCATCTTTTGATATAATTTTATCGTACACTATTGCTAATAAAACAAATCATCCTTGTATAATTAAAGGAAAAATGGTATAAAATTCAACCACAAATAATCCTTATCATATTTGCAAAAGAGGCGGTCAGCATGTTTAGCTCTTCATCATTAGACATTTAAATTCATTCAAATCCCATTATGTATATTACATTATGAGAGTGAGGCGTTATAAACTCCCTGACAAAATCTTATAATTAGATATTACCTGCTTTGCCTAATTGTCCTTTCATATTTAATGCACCATCATTTTGATGATGGTTGAGTAGAATGTTAGTAGGTTAGCGTAGTAGAAAATGCTAGTGGACTTGTTATGAGGGAGACGCAATTTATATTCGTTTTTTTTTTCATTTTTTTTTTTTTTTTTGGAATGGGCATAAAGTTTGTAATTATTTTTGTCGATCGATATAATAAGTAAATGAATTGGAATGAGAAGGCAATTAAGTTGTTTACTAAGCTTTTAGGTGTGGTGTATGTGTTTTTACGTTAGGCAAAAAAAAAAAACAAAAAATAAGGTTTTTTTTGGTTAAAATAATATTTGTTGTGCTTTGTAGTTTAAGAGCGGTACACACTGTGTAATGTGTAAATGAAATAGGAGTGTAAATAATTCGGTGTATGTATTTAGTATATTTTTTTTGTGTGCAATGATAAATCTCTATCTCTATACGAATTAAATCAAAATACTAAATAAATCATGTAATTTAAGTTACATTCAACAAACCCTTTCTCATTTATTGTATTTTGGGGAATATATTTTCAAGTACCTATATATTTTGGTAGAAAATGCATTATGATTGTTATGCAAAAGATAATGAGCTGAGCGTATACAAACATCGTCTTTTTCATTGTCTATTTCCTGAGTGATTTCATGGTTTTCTTCTTGAAATATTTCAATGAGCTTTTAGCTAATTTAGTTGTTTGAATGAAATATTATATATTATTAATCGTTGCATTCCTAGTAATGAAAATTATTATAATCAACTGATTTTAATTGATATATATATAATGAAAACTTTCGATTATAATCAGTTTTTTTGTTTATAATTTTAATTATAAAATTAATTATAATTAAAATTATCATGATTATTTTCATCCCTGATTATACCAATTGCATAGAAAAGATCAATTGAGTTTATTTAATTTGATTGTAAATTAAGACTCAGACAAAAAAAAAAAATTCTATATACATATTTAAATTTTGTTATTGCAAAATGGATGAATTTGTGTGTCTGTTGCTTAATTTCATGTTTTAATCGTTTAAGCAATTATTGGTATTGGTATTTCCATATACACAAAAACCAAACACTCTTCGTAATAAATAATCGGCAGACTAATCTAATTTCTTATTTAACATTTATTTTTGCTATGGTTTACTCTTGTATATTCATCGGATTAAAAGGCATATAGACTCAATCTAAGGCAAGACTTCTTTCAAAGTCTATGACGAAGTTTTCTAGGAAATTGATAGCATTTTATTAACGAATGCTTTGGTATTAAGTTATTTCATGTAGTTCGTCTTTTAAGAATCGTATGGGTATTCTATATATTAGTTTCAAATTGAATGCGCAAGGTTACCGTGTATCAGCATCATTTGTGACCTTACAGCCCTAAATGAGATTTAGCTTGCGATTCTGTCTGGTCCAGAGACTTTGTTTTCCAGTCTTGTGTCCCAAGTTTACTTAAACATATTAGGATGTTCTCACATCATATTGTTTTCAGTTTACCTCAAGGCCTCTATTAACACATCCCTCGAAAGTCGAAATCATTTAGTCTGCGCCACTTATTCTACCCATCGGTGTCTACTATTCTTTACTACTGCTACGATGTTAAGTTCTATGAAAAGTGCGTTGATTTCAATATTAAATCGGGATCTATGCATATTCCATATTTTGTAGATAATGTTTTTGTTTAACTGATTTCGAAACCAGCTATTTACTATTTCTCGTATTATTTTTGAATTTCTAAAATTTTCTGTTCAGCGTAATTCTTAGTTATTTGACTATATTTATCTAAAAAGAAATTATCAATAAAATTTCTAAATTCAATAAGTATTATCAATTTGATAAAAATCAACCCCTTTTCTATTATATACGTAATTAGAATTAATGTCTCCAGTCATTTTCTGTACCAGCTAAATAAATATAGATTTATTTATTTATTTTGCAAATTTTACTTTGTAATTTTCTATTTAACTTTGATACAAACAATATAGAACATGTTCATTATGGTGAATGGTGATTTACCATGTTTCCCCTTTTTCCATCCAAAGAACCAAATAAAAAAAAAATAATAAATAAATAAATAAAAATACACACACACGAAAGTTTTTGCTACATTATGAGTATTAATCACTAATATTAGTTGTTGTTTTGGGTTTAATCTCTTGAGAGTAAAGTATATGTAATAATGAAACAACACACGCGCGTCTTAATTTCTCATGTCAAACATCCGCACGCCTCTAAAAAGCAATCAAATTATTAGTAAAACTATATAATTAAATAATTTTCTCATATAAATATCGCATATACCATCATGTATTTTCTATTTTGTCTTATACACAGAACTTCCATATGGACCATATATGAAATATCTACGTGTTATATTCACCAACAAAAAAGAAAAATTGTACTATACTGTTGAGTAAAGTATTGTATATATAAATAACAATATCACCAAATAACGTTCAGCATAAAATATTTTTGCTGTTTATTCATAAAAGTGCACAAAAACTACAATCAATTTTCCACCATATTTATTCTATTGTTTGAATTCAGTTTATTATACACGTGTTTTATGAATCCAAACATTTCCGGAGGAATCAAAGATCTTATATAGCCTCCGTCAAAACAACCCTCTTTTTGTTATTTCCTTTCATGGGCTCTTGTCAACGATAACAGCGAAAATACATCGGCGTTATGGTTGGCATTGTTTTGTGCAAAAAAAAAAAAAAAAATAAATAAAATAATCATAATAATAATAAAAATAGAAAGAACCAAACACACAGAGATGAAAACAATTGAATTTATCTGCGGTTACTGGCTTTTCATGTAGGTATTAATTTATGTTGAATGATGATAATACTTACCAATTTTTCTATGCAGATAGAAACATAATAAAAAAAATATTTATTGTCTTTGCGCTGACTGTTTATTCTTAGTTTTTTTTTTTTTTTTGGTTTTAGTAAAATTGATAATTTATTATTTTTATTATAATGATAAATTGTAACGAGACGATGCGCTGTGGTTTAATGTTGCTAATTTATTATAATCGGCAGCTATATTTAATTTAGATTTTGATATTATATTTCTTAAGACATTGAAAATGTATGAAAAACACCAAAAATACGAAGAAAATTTAAATTGCACAGTACACAAGAAATTATATAATATATTATTCTATATTCGGATAAATTAGGAAATGGCGAACGACTTTTTAATTGATAAAATTATACGTAATTGAAATTATTTACATAGTGAATGGTTATACCCTTTTTTTTTTTATTATTTTAAACGAAAAAAGAAAGAAAAAAAAAACTGAAAAAAACAATTAAAGACAAACCTTTTAACTTTTCTTTAACTCTCTCAATACCCACTGGCTTTATCCACAAATACCTACAACGTAAACAATTTTAAATTCAAACCGCATGCATAGAATTTAAATTGAACGAGAAAATCCGATCCGGATTTGGTTGGTCTATTCTATACTATTTTTTTTTTCTTTTTCTTTTTTTTTTATTTATATATGTTAAACTTTATTCGTTTATTCATATAAGTAGCTGGTAGGTACGATATAATGGATAAAAAGAGAAGAGAAAGAAGAATGATAAAATAAAATAAAAAAAAAATGGAAAAATCTTTTCCAGGGGGGTTGTTATTTGACATTTCAATCGGCCATTTATTTCGATTTATTTCTAGCGAGTTAAATAGATAAATGTAGAAAAGTTAGATTAAAAGTTTCGAGTTGAGGTTCGCAGTTTAGTTAATGAATACTTTATTTTGTATTTACTTACCATAAATAATTTTTACTTTTGTGTATATTCGCTAGAAATGTGAACAATTCCATATGGAAATTGTGGATATGGTTTCTTAGAGAACACAAAGATTTTTGCTAATAATTGAAATCCCATTATTTAATTTTTTTTTTATTTAAGGTCGATGAGTGATTTTAAAACTCACTTTACAATTTTTGATTAAAATAATTGCTTTAAAAAATGTATTTAACGTTAATACAAAAATTACTAAGTATTAATTGAAAACAATTTCAACAATCTATGACAGAAATTAGCGTAAGCAATCAACGTCTATTCCATAATATTTCACTATGATTCCCACTCATGTGATATTAAATGGCTTATAATTTTCTAATAAAAAAAAAAAAAAATAGAAAAAAAAAACTCAAACAAATATTGTTCTTTTCAAATACACATTACTTGATTAGATATGATAATCATGCAACGTCAACAATATATATATATAAATTTTTTTTTTTAACTAACTACTAAACAGAAGCCAAAAATACTTATCATATTATAATAATCACCTGATAACAAGACTATATTGAACTTTGATAATGCTATCAGTTAATTTTTTTTTCAATACCTACTCATCGAAATATAGATACCTACATATAAAAAAAAAATAATATTGAAATACTTTTTCGTTAAATTATTTGAATTGTGATTGAAATAATTTTGTTTCTTTCTTTTTTTTATATATATATAATAATATATATAGGTATATATATTTTATGTGTGGACGGACACAAAATATGATTAAGATTAGGTGTTCAATTTGATAACACTTATAATCAGAGCACTGAACAAAATATAATTTTTACGATGGATTTTATTGATTAATACTTAAATACATAGTTTAATGTTAATTACTTTTATAATTTATATAAGCGTAACCGTATCGCTTTAATCATATATGTGGTTTCTGTGTGTTCCACTTATAATTATATCAATCAATTTCAAAAACCAATCCAAGCTGCTGACTGACCATAAGCTAATGCACCAGCAAAAAAAGTAAAATAGAAATTTTATAATTTTGTGTTTTTTTTTTCTTTTTATTTGCATTAAAAGTGCTATTCCTTTGGTATTTAAAAAATAAAATACACACAATTCACAAACAAAGAAAAATATATTGGATATAGAAAACAAAAACGAAAAAAAAGCACACAAAAAGATTTCCGTAAATCAAATTATAAAATGGAAATTTTTACTCTCTATGTGTTAAGTGTTTTTACCACATCGACTATTCACAATTTTCAATACCCATCGTTGTTGTTGTTTTTTTTTTTTTTTGATTTTTTGTTTTTTCTTCTTCTTTTTCATTTATTTTGATTTCATTATCGTTTATTATCAATGGATATTCGATTTTGAAAAACTGCAGTAGCAAAGTGCTGTCAAGTTAAAGTTGTAAAAACGTCGTATTTAATTTATGTATCGTTACATCTTTTACCTTTTAAGTTATAGAAAAGGAAGAATAAAATGTAGAGTGTGTGTTGTGTAAGCATTAAAAAAAAATGTGAAAAATAAATATATAATGTTTTCTATACAACATTTTATTTAACCATTGACTTTGGTTGCGGTAGAAAAAAAAAACCAACCAAACAAAATTAAGACAAATTTTGCAAGACGCTTCTTAAGCACTTTTAACCATATTAATTTTAAATTTAAATTGAAATGGAAGTTCACAAAAATGTGGCAAATCATGTTTGACGAGCCAAATGAATATTGGTACTGTTTTTAACTGTAGACATTTATGTTTATAGCATTTATTACATATATTACGAATGAAGAGAAAATAATATGCGCCGCGGTGTTTTAATCATAATAACATATCATGGTGTATTATTCCACTGTTCATGGTTAATAACAACATAGATTTTTACGATGGGTTACACAAAATACTGTGAAAATTACAAAATATTAAATAAGGAAAGAAAAAAAAAACAGTAAAATAAAGAAAAATAAACTATAATCTGTAGGACGTACGAAAATGGTTTTCGGTCGTTTAAGACTTAATTTAATTTTTTAAACACATAAAAATATACGAAACATAAACTCAAGGAGTTCTATCATTTTGTTCAGCGAATTATGCGTGAAGTCGTAAAATGTCTGTTGTATTCTTTGTTCGATGGTTAATAATAATTTCAATTCAATGTTAAATAACAAGCTGTTAGTTACTGAAACATACATTTATTGGAATATTTTAATTTTTTTATTATTTATTATTTCTTTTATTTTTTTTGCAGTTTTATTTTGTCATTATGTGTTGAGACATAAATATTTTATAAAGAAAGTCAATCAATGAAAATACTTATTTTTAATTGTTTTTAAGATTATTATAGTATATTGTTTTGCTGCGTAGCGAAACGTTAAATAAATTATAAAGCTTTTACTTACCAACCAAGGAAACAAACAAAAAAAATTAAACCAAAAGGCAAAAAAAAAGTAAATAAATAAAAGTAATGAGAAAATACATTCATGTTTGGTAGCCATAATATCATTGGATTATAAAATAAAATAAAATAAAGATGTACAAAAAAAAAACAAAACTAAAACTATTTAGGAACACATTCAGTGAACACAGCAAATGGAACCCGCTGGGAATTTGCAAAGTCAATCGCCAATTTTTACAAAAAGGTTTTCACCCTATTCCATTTTTTTTTTATTTTTATTTTCAATTCAATTCGGCTTAAAAAGGACAACACATTTACATATAAAATGCATTTTAATTTTAAATATCTTGCTGTTTTTAAAAATAGATGGCTAAGAGGATTTAAGGTAAAGAATTAACCGAAACCGATGCTTACTTTTTTTTCTGCACTCTCCTGCTGATATTCTGTTATCGGATGAGGAAACCAATATTTCGTTAAGTTGTACAAAGAAATGAACTGTAACATTTTGGGTGTGTGTGTGTGTGTTTTTTTTTATTTCGTATTTATTTTAAGGGATGTTTGGGTAACGATAGTTTTGATATATCGATATTTTGAATTAATAGAAGTTTTTCATAGTTCAATAGTTTCACTATTTTTTTTGGTGGCTACCAAAATACAGTATATATAAATGATTACTTTTAAATTGTATTAATTTAATTACTATCTGCACTGAATAATAATTTCTTATCTAATTCAGTTTAATTTTAATCTCCGATTTCTCCTATTTACAAGTTTTAACTCAAAATTGGGTATTAGGATTCTATTTACTAATCCATTTATGTGGTAACCCAACCTTTATTAATTTTTTTTCCTATCAAATTGTATCTGTTTTCAAACGAAAATTCAAATGGCAATTCTTTTCAGTTTACTTAACAGAAGGATTTTCTTCTGTTTCCTTTTCTTTTTGCTTTTTTAAATATTCTGTTTTCAATAATTTTGTATTGGATGCATTATTTGTACATGGTGCACACACACACACGCACAAACTCATAAAATTTAGTCCAAGAAATAGTTCTGTTCATATATTATGTATATTCATAGTGAAATAATATTAATTCAACTGAATCAAGAAACAAAAAAAAAAAAACAAAAAAATTGTTATTTAAAAAAAAACCGGTTCACTTCATTATACCACGAATTGTAATACTTGATATTAAAATTTTCGATTTACCTTTCTAGAGATTCTTTTAAACGAACTACGAGAAAAAAATCAATAAAACTAATATAAGTCTACCTTCTAATTTTTTTTTCTCTCCAAAGAAAAAAAAATGTCTTAAATATTTTTTTATTTCAAAATGAAAAAGAAAAAAAAAATGTCTTAAATATTTTAAGTACTTACAAACTATTTATATTGTACAAAATATAACTTTTGCCATCATTTGTACACGATTGAGTTGAGCATAAGGTAAGAGAACCGAATAGAGTCTATTGTATAATTTATAATACATCAGTGTAATAATTATGATATTTCTCCATGAAAAAAAAAAAAAATATGAAAAAAAAATGTTAATGCCTCAGTTAATGATTATACGTAAAGTCGTACCTCCACTCCACATACAATTTTATACACATCGGCACAAAGCATCGATTATAATAAGGTATGCTACATTAGAAAATACATATAACATGAAAATATTAGATGTTGAAGTCAATGCGGGTGGTTGTTTCAATACACGAAGACGTATTATATTAATATATATATATTATATATATATAGAAATATAAATATCTGTAGCCTGTAACTTACAATATGATATTATAGTGTAACAGAACGCGACTGGTAATTTGATAATTGAGCATATATTTTACAGCAAAAAGCTATTAAGGTTTATCAAACTCAAATAGTATTACGTATTTACCTATTTATAAATGTTTTATACACTTCATAGGTTTTTGTTTCATATTTATTCTATTTTTTTTTTTTTTATTATTATTTTTTTTAGACTTTTTTTTTATTTTTAGTTTTATTAAAAAAAAATAAAAAATAAAAATATTTATCATATATTTTTTTTTTCTTTATTATTTCATTTATTATTTATGCATAAATATAGTGAAAATATTATAAATGGAGCACATAATAATAATATTATTAATTTAATGCAAAAAATATTATTTAAAATGAGCTTTGTGGTTATTATGGTTAAACATGGTCTGGGTCTGCACAGCAAATATATACCATAAAACCATTTTTAAATATAATATGGAAAAAAAAATAAAATAATAATAATAAATAAATAAATAAACTGATATATAAACTGACATGAATATCACATGCACAATTTTACAATTGTTACCATTGGTTTTGGCCTAGGCAAAGCTTAATAGTAATGGATTAATGTGAATTTGATGTTTAAAATGGTTTAGTTAATTTAATAAAACGATTGCAAATTCGATTATTATGTAAATGGTTCCATGTTTGATTATGTTTATTTATGCCTAGCGCTAACAGTTATTTTTTTTATTAATATAATTATTTATTTATTTTATATTGAATCAATCCACGGTTTTTTTTTTTTAGAATTACCACATGAATGATAATATTTCCATAATAATTAATAAAACATTATCTATACACTTAATACGCATTCATTTAAATCATTCACATAAATATATTTCTGTTGTCAACATTTAATGTAACTACTCGAATAGTGTTTCTAAATCATTTCCACTGTGTGCAATCTTACAGTTATCATTATATGTAGTAATGGGCAGAGAAACCCATATATGCAAATTGATACATACTTCAGTACAATTAAATATACACAGACAATGCACAGTACCAGTACAAAATAGCAGTATATTACTGCTGTATCTATAAAAGTATTGCAGTAATTTCACTATTTTTGACAGTAGTACAACACAAAACTCTCGTAAATATACTGTCAGAAGTACCAGAATCACCATTGCACATTTACTATATCAGTATTCAAGTACAAGAAAAAGTACTGCGATATCAATAGTACACAGTAGTGCGCATCTCTGTCTACACAATCCAAAGAATAATAATAATTTTAATACATAAAAGTATAGACTAAGCACCCATCAATCATGAACCTACCACTTTTAATGGTGTTTGTAAATAAATTTGATTTTTTTTTCTTCTTTTTTTATTCTATATAATATTATAATGAAGTAAATGGATGCAAATTTCTATTAGCATTCATTAAAATTTATGCAATCTAATTATGTTTGAATGCGCTATATTTATAACACATTTTTCTCGTTACCCCTTATGAATTTTAATGCCTAAACCGCATTACGTAAAATTTGATATATTTGTAGCTAGAGCTACATGAGCAACTGAGTGCTGGTTACTGTTCATGTATATTTATATTTTTGTTTCCCTTTATTTTAGTCAACTCTTTATTTAATAAAAAAAACTCTTCATAAAAAAAAAAAACTATATTTATATGAATTTATTTTAAAGCGATTTATGTTTTTGTGTAAAAATTTGATGAATTTATTAAGACCGTTTAAAATAATCATAATAATGCATTTAACTTTATTTCTAATTAAACGTTTCTATTTAACGGAAATAATTCAATTGAAATCCAAATCGGAAAAATTGTTTCCATGAAGAGTAATTTTATTATTTTCCAGCAGCAATCATTTGGAAATATTTTCAATTCATTTTTCTATATACACAACTTGCACTTTACCGGCAAAAAATGTTATACCATTATCAGGATGAACTGAGATCTAATTTAGAAATAATCAAATAAATGGTATTTTAGTTTATAAGGGATGCGAAATGGTCGAAATTGTGTATGGGGTGGTTTTTCTATTTTTCTTCTTTTTTTTTTTTTGATTCGTATGTGGAATAAGTAATATGTAGGTAGACAACACACAAAGTTGATTGTAGAATATTGTTTAATAATATCTAAGAGAGAGTGAATGCATTCGAATATTCTATCAGGGTGGTAAGATAATTGGTAATTCAATTCGATACCACTTTATGTTCTATCTAACTTCTAAACACAAAAAAAAAAACATATACAATAAATGTGTATTTATGTAGACCGATGTTGCGTAAGGAAAGAAAAGCAGAGAGTGGAAAAAAAAATATGAATAATAAATGTGATATAATTTGTTTATTTAACCATTTTGCTTTTGGGAAATTATAATTTAATTCGATAATTTGTGAATTAAGGAAACAAAAGAAAAAAATAAATAAATAAATAAAATAGAATAGTTTTCTCAATCAAATTATATACGTCTACGACTCAATTAACTGCTTACCTTTTTTATATAAAATCACAACAGAAAATCATTTATTATTCTATTTCATAATAATACGTAAACTGTACGGATTCATGAAATATACATGATTGCATTCTAATGAAAGGAGGAAAAATCCAAACAAAAACATAATAATAATAACAAAAAAATTACTTACAATTTAATTTAATATTATAAAAAATAAAATGTAGGATAAAATACAAATTTAAAAGTACAGCTAGAGCTTGAATATTTGAAATCGTGTCAATAAATCTCACGTAGCAACGCACTAAATAATTAATTTGATTCATGTATGCAAAATATTTCGTGCAACATGTTATTGGTTATATCAGATCTCTTGAAAATAAAAAAAGCAAAAAAAATAAATAAACAAAACTATCTCTTCAAGTAAGTATTTGCACGAATAATTTTTGATGCATCAGTTAAAGTAAGTAAATACACTTGATAGGCCATAGGCACAATTTATTTCTATAATATAGTTGCGATATAATGTTTTTGCGAAAAACCAATGCTAATGCGTAATTATTTTAATCGTTAAATTATTTGAATATAAGAAAAAAATTATAATAAATTTAAAAGTGAGTAAGTAAAAAAAAAAGAAAAAATTTATGAACATCAGATTAACAATTTAAACTATTCAACATTGAAATAATTGTATGAAAGTTGTTGCTGTTTTTTTTTTTTTTTTTTTTTAATGAATTGTGTTTCTTTACAACTACTTATCATTTAAGGATTTAATCAAATCTATTTTCTTAGTCATCAAATAATTTGATAAATTGCGAAAAACGGAGAGCATTCAATAGCGATAAACATAACAAATAATATCTACGATTATATTGGTTTGTCGTTGATTATTTCATGCACTGTAGATCTCCCATGTTTATAAAAATATAAAAATTCATGAGATCTTTTTAACTAAAACTGTTCATCCTGTATAATTATTCAAAATTCAATTTAACTTAATTAAAATAAAATAAACATTTGTTGGTTTTTAGTTTATTACATTTTTCTTTCACATCCCAACCAAAGTAATAATATAGAAATGAATATATGCCCCACAAAATATATAATTTCGTGCTATATTAACTTATTAAAAAAATATTAAATTAAATTCATAATTATGTAGATGTAGTTTTGCTAGGGACTTGTCTACATCCGCTGTCACTCAAAAATCCCGAAAGAATGAAAAAAAAAAACAAAAAAAAAATGATGTATAAGTATAGAAATATTAAAATTAGAAACATCGAAAATATCACGAATCGTTCAAACATCACAACAAAAATCGTTGGGTATTTAGAAATGCAGAGAAAAGCAGCTATTCTAAATAAAAAGCAAAAAAAAATATAAATAAAAATAAAAATAAATGAAAAAAAAAAAAATTAAAGTATTATTCACATTCGAAAAAGGAATTATATGTTGTCAACATCTGGTCGTATGTCATCATCTACGCTTAAGTGATGAGTGCAATCATTTAGTTTTGTGTTGAGTCCCTAGAGGGTTATACTGAAAAAGTACATGCAATATTACTTTATGTTAATAATATCATATTCATTGAGGGTTGTCTAGTCTTCTATATAGAAAACGTTTTCTGTTATCTTTAGCTAAGGGATATAATAAATATATTAAATCATTTAGTTTATTCTAAAAATAAATACGTTTAAATGGAACTGACGGTAAATATCCAAAAAAAAAAAAAATATAATTCAATTGAATTATTTTTAATTCATCATAATTTAAAGCTTATCTTATCACCATTTAGTACCCATACAATTTTATTAATAAAATATATCGATTTTTTTTTCTTTTTTTTTATTCATATTTTCGAGTTTGAAATTATAAGGAGTTAGAAATTAATTCACTAACATTTTAATTTTAAATAAAAGAAAAAAAGAAATGATAACAAATAAATCATCAAAAATAATACCATTAATGGTGAGGTATTAAATAGGTGAAACGTTAAATCTGGTTAATTTTCATCAATGATAGCTAAATCAAAAACATATCAGATATCAATTAGCTGTCAATATATATATATATATTATATATATATTTTTCCCATATAGACTCTAGATCATGAAAAATTATATTTATGACCTGTATAAGGCGATGACTATCCCAAAACATTGACCATGAAAATTGTTTTTAGCCTGATAACGGGGGGTTTATGTATTTTACCATACCTGACTTATACTTTCAATCAGCATATATTTGACTGGTTAGCTCCATTCGAAAAATCAATTATCAAGAAACTTTTTTTTTCTTGTAGATATTGCATCTCAACGTTAATTAGTTAACAATCATAATTGTTCACATCATGCAGTCTCAACCTAGAATAAATAGAACAGAAAATGTGGATAGTTTTTTTTTTATATTTTACAAAATGTTGCTTTTAGTATCAATAGCTTCAAATTGTGTTCGAAATTATTATATTCTCACTTAAAATTGCAATATTTTCGGTGTAATGAAGGATGTTAAATAATTTAGATTGAATGTGGGAGTGAGTGTTTGTGATATTATAGAAAGAGTTGGGCATCAATTCTGAAAATCAAATGAAATTATTCATATATGACACTGTTCGTATGGTTGCATATGCAAATGCATAAATGTATACGATACCAATACATTTAACTTAATTGTTTTTAAAGCGTTTATTCTTCGGTCACTAAAACGGTTTTTGATTCTAATAGTCTCATATGTCTATTACAATGCCCTGTGTACCAAATTAAAGGTATATCGTTCAGTTTCTTTAAAGTTCGAGGAACGATTAAGTATAAGTTTTAGTAATTTGTCTGTGAGACTAAAATTTATTTTATATATATATATATATTTTAATATTTAATTAATCTCATACATTTAAGAAAACTCTGAACTGTTGTCCCTTAGATGCTTAATACTTTAATACATTTTCAATTTCTTTTTCTTTTATTTTAATTGAATTCACCAAATGTTATTTGTTTGATTTTGTGTATATTCCACCAAATAATAAATAAATTCTACAAATATCATTTTCGTTAGCAATAGAATTCTGTAGATACTTTAACGTGTTTATAAAATAAAATGAAATTGAACAAATTGAAATGGATAAATAATAGGTGTTGTATACAAAGTAGAAGCTCTTATTTAAATTGAAATAATCAAATATTATTTAAATATAAAAACATCTGCATCTGCAACAATCAGCACCACACACATGAAAAAAAAAATTTAAAAGTTCCAGCGTAAAAGAACTAAATAAGTTGATTTTTGGTTTTGGTTTTTTCTTGTAATTTTTTTTTTATTTATATTTTATTTATTCTCTTATTCGAATTCCATATGTCAGAGATATGCAGCTGTCATAACCAAAAATGTTTTTAAAATTTAATGCATTTTCTTTGCACTTAAACGTTTGTGTATCATTTTTTTTCCACAGAATTCGAGAAACCAAAGCATATTATTATTTTTATTATAATGCAACAAATAAATAAGTTTTATACAAAAAAAAAAGAAAAAAGAAATAAGAATTAATAAAAAAAAAAAAAAAAACAGAAGAGAAATGTTTTATAATAATGAAGAAAAAATGGTATCTACCGATACAGACTGATCCGATATATAAATGAGGCTATTAAGAAAAGTGAATAACTCTTTATTTCTGTGTGTGTTTTTTTTTTATTCTTTCTTTCTTCTTTTATAAAATATTATTCTAAATATTAAATTAAACCTTTTATGTAGCTATTATGATTTAAAGACGAATTATAAAAAATGTTTTTTTTTTTTTAATATTTTATTTTTCATTCTTCAAGATTTGTTTCTTTGTTTCATTTTTTTGTTTTTTTTTTTCGTATGTACAAGAAAAATGACAGATGATATCGTCAGATTTCTTATTGTTGATTTAATGAGCGTTTAGGAACATATAAATTATAATTTTGTTTCGTGTAAGACAACGAAATAAAAAATAAAAAATAATAACAACACAACAACTTACATATCTACACATACACACAAAATATTAAGAGAGGCCAGCAAACAGCATGTAATTGTAACCTATAAGTAATAAATGCATCAAGAAACAAATGTCATTGTGGTGTAAAATTGTAGAGTATATAAAACTTAAAATTATTATATGTTTCTATTCTGTAACAACTATAATAAAAGTGTTTTTATTTTTCATATTATTATTTTTTTTGTTTCGTCTTCTGTATAAAGTGCCCTGGCATCGGGTTTGAATGCTAGTGAATGAGTGTGTACGCGTGCTCGATTTATGTATTAAATTAATACTGCCCTGCCATCATGTTAACAAAAACTAAGCAAGAAAAGGCAATTTAATGACACATAACCAGTTGTTAACCAAATAAATAACAGTAATTTAGATAATTTACTAAAAATGCTTTCAACACGCTCTTACAAGAAATGTAAAAAAGAAACAACAACAACACTTTTTTGTTTTTGTTTTTTTTTTTTTGCTTAATGTCAACAATTTGAATAAACGCGCCTTTGTACAAAAAAAAAAAACAAACTGAAATCAGTACTTAATAAAATAAAATTGAAATAAAATGAAATTGAATTATTCCTTTAAATTCATTTGATTTCGTTTAATTTTTTGTTTTTTTTTTTTTTTTTCGTAATAACATTTTTATCTGTTCAATTTTCTGTTATTTTCTATATCACTTGAAGTTGTACATCATTTACATGAGATGGAAACATCTATTTCGTACACATTTTTTGCTATTTTTAAAAACTGACTACATTAAATATTACTTATCTGGTTAACAAGCTCCAAAACAAAAACCACACAAAAAACTTATTAAATAAAATTAAAAACAAAAAAACAAAAAAAAAACTATAATTTCTCTATATCTTGAATGGAAAACGAATTCTTTAAATGAACACATGTGCTTGAGTTTATATGCCTCAAATTACAAATAACAACATAGATAATTGAGAGCAGCTTTTCTACAAGTATTTCGGTTTTCGATGAAGTAGAGGATGCGTGAACTTGACTATCATTCCTTCTTTGTGCTATTTTATTTATACATACGGTTTTTTTTTTACATATAAAAAGGAAAACAAAACAAAATCAAAAAAAAAAAAAAATTAAAAACAACAACTAGTATTTATAACGGAAATATAAGGTTTTTAGAAAATTTCTCTGGCACGGTCTAAATAAATATTAACGCATATTTACACTTTATCCACATAATTTTATTCATATGGTTTAACATTAATATTACACAAAAATCAATTGCACACATTTTTTATTATTATTATTATTATTATTGTAGTATTATGTGTTTGCATAGTGAAAAATACGGTTTTCAATTGTATATAGAAGCTCAAGTTAGAAATAATAATAATAATAATAATAATAGTAATATATAGATTAGGTGAACCTAACTATGTATTGTATTTTGTGTGTGGGAAAGTAGCAACCCCTGTCTAATGTTTACATTTTGTTTGTATTGTTTGGTTGGAAAAATCAACATTGAATTCATGATTTTATTGCTTATGAATAATATCGTTCAAATAGAATATGTGCGTTTCTATATACATATACTTATATATGTATATATATTTTATTTATTTCAAAACAAATTCATTATGCCAATAGTACACAGGATTAAAATTATAAATATGTTTTAAAACTAAGTCTATATATAATATAATATATTGTATTGTGAGTAGTCAATATTATATAGTCCCTATATATAGGAACGACGACTATAATCAATATCGGTAGTGTGTCGATAGCGAGAGAAATTGAGAACGATTATACATGATCTCTTGTTATTTGACAATCTTGGGGTAAATTAACATATTCAAAAGCCACAATTCAGTTTTTCCTTCCTTCAATAGATTTTGATGAAGTCAATTTTTGTTTACGTGTGGATATATCCATGCCAGTTTACAAACAAATAAGAAGAAAAAATTAAAATACTCAAATAGACAAAAAATTGTCTAAAAAATTTCTAAATGATTTATTAATTGAAGCAGTGTTGGTTACAAATCACAATTTGATCTATAAATGATCTAAATATAAATCAAATTGTGATGTAGACCAGATTCTTTTGATAATAATTGATCTGAATAATTATGGATAGATCATTTTCTCAAAAACAAGTGCAGATCATATCATTTTTTTTTGTATTATGAAGAACGGATCTATGATCTAGATCAACTATTTAAACTTAAATAATAATTATTATCTAGATCACGATATGATCAAGCATAGATCATAATCTGATCTATTTTTAGATCATTCACAGATCAGGTCAGATCATGGTCTGTATCAAGAACGTTTTCCAAACCTCTCACTCACACTTCGCACTTATTTGTCCCTTTAATTCTTGGAAATTCCAAATACGTTATCCTTCTTATCAGACTTTGCACTCAAATGTAGTGTGAAACGAAGAGTACTGATGACCACATTTACGATCACACTTCGACGTTTAGGAAACGTCCCAAATAATGAATATAAGCATTTATTGTGAAATCATGTCTGGAATAAAAAACATGCCTCAAAACAGATACGTTTTCCTTAACTGTTAAGAATAACTGGGAAATGGTCATTTGATGGGAATGGTAAATTGTAAAGCTTCGGGTAAAACAAGACAATCTTAATGTTTGAAATCTTGAAAAATTCGGGTTTAACTTTTTCTTTTTTTTTTATGTTAACACGAATTGTGCTGTTTAATTATAAGAAATCAAATTTTTAACAGCAATTACTTACAATCACGTAAACTTTGAATGCAAAAATATAAATTAAACATTGTTTTACAGAAAACAACTGGGTACTTTACACGGAAATCATAGATTTTTTTTTTGTTGTTTGTATAAACAGTTCAATACAAATTGTAATACTGATTTATTTCCTTTCTATTTTTTTTTTTTATAATACAATGCCAAATTCTTAAATGAATCTCTTTATTAATTTTTTTTCTATTAATTTATTTGAATATATTTCACAAGAATGTTCAAACAAAATGTCAAAATATTTTCACATTGGCCAAACCTATAATAAATTTCGCTACCATTTACAAACGCATAATTCAAATTAAAAATTATTAATAATCATATTTGCCAGTTTATTCTGACTAGACTACTTAAAAATACAGACTAAAAATAAATGTGTACATTGTGAATGAATTTGTAAATGGAAGACAAAATAATAAATAAATAAAATATATCTATTTGAGGAGAATCAACACTTTTCGAAAATGATGACTATAGAAATATCTACCCATTTATTTTATTTATTTAAAAATTGAGCGCCAGACTAGCAAAGAAACCGTTGCTATGTTGATAAATTGCAGAGAAACGCTTTTTAAAACCCAAAAAGAAACAACAAATTATTGTTCAATCATTTTACGATTTTCGTCTTAAAATATTTTGTACTTATATTCTTGAGAAAAATTATTTAACGTTACAGATATTACAGTAATAATTTTTTGTGTTTTATATTTTGACAAAGTCTTTGTATTTATAGTGAAACAGTGTCTAGGCGTAAGTACTTGCTTTCAATTAAATTATTTAAATGGTATTTTTCAAATCAGAGGATTAAAATCAAACAAAATATATTAAGCACAGTTTTATTTTAATATTATTTGGATGGAATAAAAACTAATTCGTTTTGTATCGCCAATATTTCTTTATTTATATATTCACCAAAAAAAAAAAATAATTACAGAAACACTATCAATAAAAAATGAAATTAAAAATCTGACCTTCCCACATCATTCAATTCAATAAACAGAAGACAAAAACCGACCAAATAAACAAAATAACGTAACAATATTTAATTTTATCCGACCACTAAATAATATAGATAAACGATTAGTACGTGCTAGATCCAATTTCTTACAATTTTATAGACGCACTTAACAATTTACTACTCTTAGTTTTTATGGCTAGTTAGTTTAGTAGTTGTTGCCGCTATAAGAAGTAGAAAAGTAGTTAATACTCAAAATTTTTTATAGCTCTCACAATTTTCTGTTTTTATATTGTATGTATTATGGATGAAAGGAATAAGTGTGTGTGTGTGTGTGTGTGAGTGAGTGTCATAAAATCTAAATGAAATGATAATTAAATTTATGAGTTCGCAATTCACATCACATGCCATCAGGATCGGTGCAAGTATTTTGATAGCTATGCTGTAATTATTGATATTATTATGTTAAATACGAACGTGTTTTGTTGTATTTATCCTAAATGAAATTGAAAAAAAATAAATTAACAAAAATTTTTTTTTTTATTTTTTTTTAAAAAAACAAATCAACAACAAACATAATAAAACATGATAAAAACGTACAGAAAATGTCTCTGAAATATAAAGTGATATTTTAGTCGTGTTGTTTGTTGTTTGTTGTTGTTGTTTTTTTTTTCGTTTCAATTATATTACAACTAAAACTATAGAATATACATTTATTAAATATGTATAATGCATAAATATAGAATACATATATATAAATATTATGAAGAAGAAGACCATTGGAAAAGAATTTTAAATTTGTCATGCTAAAAATAAACTAACAAAAAAAAAAAAAAAAAACTTTCGTATTCGTATCACACAAAACATTTTTCTCATGTGTCTGCTTGCACAAATTATTAAATTTTTATAATAAGAAATGAAAAAAGAAAGAATATTTTTATATTTGTTGCATTTATAATGCATATTGCATATAATGCGCAAAGCATGGTAAGGAATTGATTGGTATAATATGTATATTGGCAATGATATGTTTTCATTTCAGGCTAAATGCATTTCGCATAAAACGTTTTTATTTTTATATATTTATAATATTTTTCGTATTTGTTGGCTATTAAATTATAAAAGTCGTATCACTTCTTTCCTCTACCTACATTTAGATATATAGATAATATTATTATTTATAATAATAAAAATTAAAAAACAATTAAATATGTATAAAACATGAGCGAGAATGCGAAAAATTATTATTCATAACAAATAAATTACTTCTTGTCTTTTCTTTTTTTTATTTATTTATTTTATTAATTTTTTTTTTTTTGTCGTGATGATCGAACTTAAGGTACTACATATTTTGTAGAAAATTATGATTTGAAATATGTCGTCTGCGTGATGTCGGTAGAAGGAAGATATATTTATTAAATAAATATTTTCAATAAATAATTTTTATGATTGAAAAATATGAAATTTAACAACTCAATAAATATTATTTGTTCGCAAATTATTGTTTCATTTAAATCAGATACATTTTTACAACACACAATAATTATGGTCTGAACTCACATTCAATAAAACAAATTAATATGTTTATTTGTTTTAAATTTATTTCGTTTCTTTTCGGATTTTTGTTTTTTTTTTTGTTAGTTAATTTTTTTTTGTATTTTGTATTTTTTTTTGTTGCTTCTTCTGTGCTTATTTTCATTTTGAAATGACAATAAAAACATAATTGTTTATTTTGTTTTATAGCGACCACCTAGTTCATCACTGTCATATGGAGGTGCAATGAATGAAGATGCAAGATCGCCCGGTAGTGGGAGTACACCAGGACCTTTATCACAGCAACCACCTCCCGGATTAGATTCAGATCCAGGTAATTTTTATTTTTTTTTAAAATATTTTTAAAATGATGATCAATTGATTGATGGGGCATTTTGTTTGAAGTCGTTTCTGGTTGAAAAATGATTTTGATAGAAATGTAGTGCAATAAGCATTCATTTATTATTACTTTTTTTGTTATGCTAACAGATAATTGTTTCGAGATTAGAATGAAATCTATCGTAGATACCGAAATATGATTATTAGTATTAGTTATAAAAATTTAGGTTAAATCGATTTAAATACCTTAAGATTTAACTAAATTTGTATACATGAATTGTATAAAATTGTATTGGCATTAAGTTCCCCACCCAGATAATTTTAGCCGGAAAGCTCTGGTTAAGAAAAAAACATAGATTTTTCTTTGAAAAGTTTAACGGCTCAATTATTTCGCTGAGGTTAATGATAAAATAATCAACAAATATATAAATAATACTTTCTTAATCAAAAAGCAAAATTCGAGTTACAACTTGGTCATAGACATAGTTTCAGAGACATAGCCTTAAGATAATATAGCCATTTCAGTTTAAAGAATAAAACATCTCAAAATTTTGCAAAACCTGATTTTTGGCTGTAGCATTTCAATCTCTCATCCAATTCATTCCAATTCAAAAGCACATGAAAATCTTTCTATAAATTCATAAAATTATTTTTATAAAACGACCTCACCAGTGACAATGACGCCAGACTTACGGAAACCCTTTGAAAATCTCCAGTACATTTTAATATTCCTTAGTCATGAACTCTAATACGGCGATATAAAATTAATGTATTTAAAAACCAAATAACTGCGTCTAGTTACACAGAGATCATAATTTCCATGTCAATTAGTATTCTTTAATTAATACAATAAATCATTAATAATGTCCATTGATTTTCTATTTCTATATTCAAATTATCAGTAATACAATTATTAATTAAGACCCAAATAACACCTAACTTCTAATCTTGTAAACATTTTTATTCTCATTTTAATTGTCTAAACAACTGATAATAAAATCACATTTAAATTTCCACTCAATATTATAATACGAGTAAAATGATTAACTAACAAGCAAAAATAACACCAGCAACTCAATACCACCACCAGCAACAACAACAACAAAATATTTATATTACAATAAAATTTAACGATAAGTATTTAAAGTCACATATCTATAAATTTCATTCAATGACTATAAAAATCAAAAGTGATTTATGAATTATCCAAAATAATATAACAAATAATATTAACTTTAAAATGTTTAATAATATTATTAATTTGTACAATATCATAAACAAACAGATGTTAGTGTTATTTGAATGTCTTTTTTTTGCTTTTTTTTTTTGAGAGTGTTCTGTTTTTTTTATTAATAAATTTTATGCATTTTTTAGTACGTGTGATTGTTATATACTCTCTACTCAACAATGAAAAACTTATTAATTATTATTGTAAACAAAGAGTGTTTTTATTTTATTTGTTTCATTTAAAAAATAAAAAAAAATATGTTTTTTTTTTTGAATAAAATGGAAACTGACATTTGACACTTGCGAACTTGTGATTCGTTTTATTTGAGTAAATTTAATGTTTCGAATATATAGGTGAATAAATCAATGTATCTGAAAGAGGTGGTTCTTTTTTTGATTTTGTGTAAATTTTAAAGTGATTTTTTAGAGTAAGGAAAAATTTCATTTTATATTTCATTGTATATAATTTTTCTATGAATTATTTGAAATATTTGGGCTAGCCATAACGTCCAAGAGTTTTAATTATCGACTCATCTTACAGTTTATACCTGTATGGTTTTGAAGGATACCATCCACCGTCATGGACGTTCAACATTTCATGATCGTCCAAAATGAATCTATACTCCCCCCCCCCCATATTCCTTTACTGTTTTCTGCTTAGTGTCCCCCTATTTATGGGGAGTTAGTTTTTGAACGGCGTCAAACCTTAAGTAATCAATACATAGATATTCGTTGAAGTAAGACCCGTAATTAAATAGATTATCGTTAAAAAAAAAACAAGCAATGTTAGTTCAGTAAACACTTAAACATTGACCCTAAAAATATTTTCAACTTTTAAATCAAATAGAAAATCAAATTTTTGTTGTTCTGCTTTTAAGTTCATCTGTACTTTTTATTTATATAAATACCAAAAAAAAAAAAAGAAAGAAAGAAAAAAGGGCTCTTATCTAACTTAAATTGTTCATTCAAGCAGAAAATATAACATTAAAGACATTTTGTTGTGCGAGTGAATCAATGCATAAAAATCAGATCGCGACCCTGATGGTTGAACATTTATTTATTATGGTTACTACATTTATTATAATATAAACAACACGGAACAAACCATATTAATAGAAAGCCTATAGAAAATTATACAGAAATAGAGATAGACACAGAGTGAGTGAGCATTGTCTTGCCATGTACTAAAAATAAATGAATTCTATTCCATATAGCATATAGAAGATGAAAAAAAAATCTATATGATGCATTGGTTATGTACAAATTTAAGGGTTGATCTATATTTAGTTCCTATATTTGATTTAAAATCATTATACATCTATACAAATTATTCATATACAATGAGAGTAGCTGTACTCTGTATCTGTACCCGTAAAGAAATGATGGCATCTATACCGAATAGCAAAAATATGGGGTGAGCAAAACACAGAAAGAGGGCTTTTTTGGGAAAATTTTAAAGTGAACAGAAGTGGTGAGTTTATATATTGGAGTTGCGTATATTACCACATTTCACACCGCTTATATATATGGTACACTGTTAATAGATTTGTGATTTGATTAATGTAATGTGCAAAAATAAAATAATAAAAATAATAGTTAATAATAATACATATATGTACAAATTTTCAAACCAAATCTTTTGTTGTTGTCAAGTATTTTATCAATTTTAATGAGCCGATATATCGATCATTACTATTTTAACTATATGAAAATATTACTTTAATTTGACATAATACAATTTATACAAGACAAGATTATAACGCATATAATTATGTATTTCCAATTTATAGAAAGTAATTTTATTCTTGTATTCATAGAGTTTTTATAAATACATTGAGTTATGATCAGATTTTTGGAACTTTAAAGCATAATTCTGTGATGAAATTATAATGTATATCGTATTCAAATGGCTTAGAGATTTTAAAATGTAATCAAGAAATACCATCATTAATGATTACCTGCATATTAAACAAAATAGTAACAAATATTAGAACAACAATGAATTTCGATAAATTAAATTTAACTTTTATGTGATTTAATAAAAATGTACAAAAAAAAAGCAAAAAAACATTAAACGAAAAATAGAATTTAATGGTAATTTTATGACCGTTAAATACTGGAATGTAATCCGAAAAAGAATATGTAGGTAAATGTATTATTAAATTACAAATGTAATCCATTTAATTACAACATTTTGTAATGCATTACTTTAATCGCTGTTAACATTTCATTTTTAGAAAAATTGAGAGTAATATTGACTCAAAATCAATTTAAATAAAAGCTTCGCAGTTAAATAATTGATTTTAGTTTTTTCTTCTTCTTTTTTACACTCGAATGCGGCGTTTTTCACATTCATACGAAACAAATCAATTTCAATAATAACTTAACTGCCAATAGACCTAGTAATGCACTACAAAAGTCAAACTGTTTGCAGCCCCAATGGCAGTGTAATAATTAAATTATATACGTTTTGTTAAATTCTTAATTCTGCATTTAATGCAATATTTATTTCTCATTATTTTAAACTTTTACGATTTTTGTTTTGTTTTGATAATTAGATAATTTTATTAGATGCAGAATTAGAAATTTAACAAGACGTATATAGTTTAATTATTAACAATTTTCTAATTTTATTTATATTTAGCAAAAACCTCTCTTTCCCATACAAATAATATAATTTTTACTGATATTTGGGCTGCAATTTCATCACTTTTACAAAATAATAGAAATAAAAACAAAAAATATGTTCGTATAATACACTGACAGTGTATCAAGCCTCTTCTTAAAATTTATTGTATCAAATTCATTCAGATTGTCACATTACACAATTGTACTTTATTTTCATCAAATTCATCAATTCCAAGCGGGTTTTTACCCATAATATTTTTTCTCTTTACTACATATGGTAAGGGGTGCAATTCATGAGCTGTATAGTTTTGTTTCGATTCAGTATAGATTTTTTTTTTTTGTTTATTTCTTTCTAGTTCATTGTGTTAAATTTTCACAAAATATATGAATAAATATAGAATTCTGACTGTAATGTTGAATGTTTATTATGAAATATATGCATTTATTATATATACGAGTAAATATGTATAATTTTTGTAATAAAATCGGATGCACACAGCCATACACAGTTCTTATTTAAGTAATGATATTTGAAATTATAAATTTTTTGGTATGATTCCTTGTCACTGTATTTCTTCAGCAACAGTATCAGAACATTTGGATGTAATAATTTTATTTCACAGCTGTCAGTCACATCAAATTCATATAGATTATTTCTCTATCACGTGATAATCGATTGTATTGTTTTGACACTTTCTGTTGAATAGATAGATGCTCTATGAATATTAGAGTAAAACAAAAAACGAAAAAAAAAGAATCATAAATAATATGTGCGGGTTTCGAAATCGGTGTAAATTTGTGACATTAATAGTATGGTTTTAATGAATATAATTTGAAAAATAGGGTATTTTTCTTGAATGTTTTATTTTTATACAGGGTTTAAGGTGATCTAGAATTCCGGTTTTTCAGAGAAAACAAGAGTAACTAGATGTGTACGTACTTCTAGTTTCTTAAAAAACAATCCAAAGAAAATTCGAATTTGGAGATTTAAATTAGAAAAACCCACTAAAAAATGCAAATTGTACAAGGAGACAATAAGATTTTTTTTTTAGGTATAACTTTTAAACTATAATAGTTAGACACTCAAAATCTTATTAAGCTGTTCAAAAGACCAAACTTTGTAGAACATATCACGACTTCAAATTTACACGCTATAAAGTTCTTGTTAATTTTAGGTCCAAAATCCGCATTTTAGCTTCTGCAAATAACTTTCAAATCGAGAGAAGATATAAATTTTTGGCTATTTACAAAATGTTTTTTTAAACAAGACTCTAAAACTTTGTAGAAAATTTAAAGTCTCTACAAAGCCTCCTGTTACCCCGTTTTTTTTATCTAAACAATTCTTTAGTTTTAACATTTTCATAAAATTTATTTTCAAGATTTTTCTTTAAATCCTGTTTAGGTGTAGTTGATAGAAAACCACTGAAAAAATGTATACTTAAATAAATATTTTTTCTCATCAAATAAAAATGTTCTAATAATTTCAAGTATATTTACAAATACTTGGTTTTATTTATAGGCTTAGGCACCTATTAATATTATATGTAATCGTCTATATAGAAAATTATATTCTCGTCAAATATATAAATAATAATACAATAAAAATATATATATTTCGAATAATTACAACATTAATAAAGTAAGTATAAATCGAAAAATAAAAGTCAATGAATCATGAATCAACACAAAATATATTTCTTTACACAACAAATCATTAAACCAAAATAAATTTTCATGTTTTCATTATTTCAACATAATGACCATAAATAAATAAGCACATTACCTGTACAATCACCGGTACAACACAATGTTATTCAAATTTCTTTAATAAAAACGTCACATCGACACCTGAAAACAACTAAACTTTTCTGCTCTTGAAAATATAATTCTATATATATATATAAGTATATATATAAACAGCAAACGATGTTCACGTTTTGTATAATATTAAATAGTAATTGTGTATTGTGTGCGTATACACAGTGTTTTTGTATAAATACGATAATAAAATTTTATATTCATTACAAATATACGTACGTTGTTGGTACATACTACATACCAACAGCCCATCAGCAAAACCAAAAAATATAATACTTGGCTAAATAATATACTAACAACAACAACACCAGAAATATTTTATTTTATTTAGTTTAGTTTTTTTTTACTTTTTTTTTTTCGTGCTTTAGTCACGTCAAATGGTCATTTACGCTCCCTAAAGACACTAAATATCAATTAGTGGTGCTCCCAATTCGACACTGGACGACAATTTGATTATTTTCTTGTCTTTTGCATCTATTTGTTTTGCTGTTGAATTGTGGCACGCACTATACATTACATTACATTAAATATTATGAAATCATGTATTATAATATACTTAGCAAACGCGTTTATATATTATTATTATTATTTTTTCTTTTTTTGAAAATATAGGACATTTATAGTGCGCGCATATCTACATTTAATATTAAACATTTATATGTACATTCTGGTTGTTATTATAATTGAATGATTCGTTATAAATAGTTTCAATAATAATAATAATAATAAGTAATATTTAATATGAATTGAATATCAAATTAAAATAAAGACTAGTTGTTCAAACATATGTTGCATTTTGAGTAATTGAATTTAAGAGGCTATACATATGAGCTACAGACATTTTAATGAATATCTTAATTGTTTCAATATCTATACCCATTTAATTCAAATATTTGTTTATAGGCTCAACAATTTCAAGATGGTGTAAAGCAATACTTTCTTATTTATTTATTTTCTTTACTTTAATTTCAACGCCCAACAGACATTTAAAATGCTCCTATACTATATTATGTAAGGTATTGAATTGAAATTAAAACATCGTAGAAATATAATTTTACATTTCTTAAAGACGACTAGTTAATTCTATTATATCCGATTAAGCATATGTTTATTTTGCTTTAATAATAATTTGGCAATGTTACTAGAAGACTTTTATTATTTCTGAACGAAAAAGAAATCTACACAGTAATTTATATTTTATATGAACATCTATATCTGCAGCGAGACGAGTCGAGTCTCTGAAGCATATAATTTTCATTATTTGAAACAATTCCTACGTTCGACCAAAACAGAACTAACCGAAATTGGTTGAAATTTGTGGGTAACACCTAGACCTCTAGTTCTTGCAGCAGAACACTGACTTTACTATTATTTTTTAACTCGACTGCAAGATAACCTCCAAGATAACTCAAAAATATGTAATGCGAATAATTTCATGTTTATAAATGCTTTCCAGAAATTGCTTGCTGAGTAAATTTTAAAGAATATGATCTTTGAAAATGTATCAAAATTAATTTATTATTCATTATTTCTATTAACTCAATTGGACATCGTGACGTGATTATTCACTACAATATACTGATTCTATTTATTAAATAATGTATATGAAAATATATGCGTCTTATTCAGCGATTGCATGAGTTTATATTTCTCCTTTAGCAGTCATCCATACCAAATTAAAACAAATTAAGTCTACTGTTTTAATGATATTTAAAACTAAATATAGGTATTGACCATTGTCGGACTTTAGAAGAAGAAAAAAAACACCTTACATTTAACAGCCATATATTATAATATTACATTGCATTATATTATTATTATTTTATATTTAAAAAAAAAAAAAAAAAAAACTTAAAAACTAACACACGAGAAAAAAACGTCTTTGTCTAAAATTTCTATTATTATTTTCATTATGCCCGTACATCGCACGCTTTTATATCGATTTTTTTTTTGTGTTCAAAAATGTGTTCGAATAGAATGTTTCTCTGTATATTTTCTATCTATATAGCTACAATATTATATATATATTTTTTTCTTTTTGTTCATATCACATATTTTTTGGTAAGTGAAAAGAATTCCAAGAGCTGAATATTCACTTATCACTCGAAATAATTGTTTTTAAATTATAATGTCTGAACAAAAAGTTTATAAAAGAACGTGTGCTTCAATAAAAAAAATTTAGTGAATGATTAATCAATTTTTAGAAGAAAAGAATAAAAGAAAATAATATTAGTCTATTGCATTTTTGTATGAAAGAAAATGGTATTATTTAAGAAAAAAAAAATTAATAATAAAAAAATTACTCACAAACACACTCGCACAGCAAAAAAAAAAAAAATCCACGGACTAAGCATATTATACCTAAAGATATTTTATTAAATATAATAAACATAAATATGAAATTTGGTAGAAATTCAAATTATCTATTTTATTATGACATACTATAAGCATAATGATCTCTTCTCTTCTTCTTCTTCTTCTGTTTTTTTTTTGTTTTGTTTACTTCACAAATGCTAGTTGACCTACAAAATCTATTGTTCAATCAATGTCAACACTAAATCCGTATGAAAACATTTTAAAGGATTTTCGTATTTTTATGCATTAAATCTAACATTTCAGGACAATTTATTTTGTTATTTTAACTGCAAAAGAAAATAAACAACCCTGAAGCGATATGTATTTAGCTAACAAACGTATGACTAGAACATTATATTTTTATTTTATATTATTTTGTTTTGTACTTTATTTATTTATACAGAATATTTTAGTAGTTCGGTATATGTCGAAAGGTAGCTAAACTCCTAGACCTACTATATCTCAACTACAAAATAAATGTAATACAAATGCATTATTATTAAAGCAGGGTTGATTTTCAAGCACTATTCATGTAATTTATTTATTTTATTTTTAGGCATAAATTTGTTCTATAAACAATATAAAACGATATAAGTACATTTTATAACATTGGCTTTGGCTATATACGATTAAGCCCACTTGACTAATGTGGTAAAATATGTTTTGATAAACAAATAAATTTATGGGGTTGATAAAAAAAAAAAAACATTGTTGTGGTTTTGGTTGATATTGTTGTTGTTATTATTGTTTTGGAATATGTAGGGCATAAAATATATCTCTCCATTTGTCTCTATATGATGAAAGTAATAATGTTTTCAATACACGGATTTCATTATTATAAATACTAATTTCTTATTATAGGGAATTTAAATGTATTACATATTAGAGAGTTGACGCATATCACGTATATTGATTAACATAAGAATTCTATGTTTACGGATTCGGATAAGTTTATGGACAAATTTTTAAATCAAATTATGTCCGAACATAAATGTAAATGTACTTGACTCCGAAATACGTTTACGTTCAATCAAAAAATTTCATTAAAATGTCAACTAAAACTTAAACATATCCGGAAACGTGATATTTATACGTTAACGTTGACAAAATTTTACGCAAGAATTAATTTATGCGTGTAACGTAATTAGCGGTAACTCTCTATTATTAAATAATATTTTTGAAATCAACGGCTACACAAAATGTTTGTTTTTTTTCCAAAATTCTAGAATGTTCCTCAATTTGGTTATGATAATAGCAAGTAAACCCTATTTATTACATTGATATGTAGATACGTCTACATTTCTAAGTACTTTACATTACCTAACTGTAATATTTTATGTATACATTGAGAAAAATAAGATATGAAGATGGAGATATACCATACTTCCATATTATATAATTTATTTATTTTTTTGGTTTGCAAACAATCTCAAAAGTCCAATATATAATAATCAGTGGAAAATAAAAAGGAAGAAAAAAAAAACAAAAGAAGAAAATGTCTTGCATTATATCCACAAGAATTTTACATTAAGGAAAAACCTCCTATACACAATTTTCTTTTTACTTTGGAATATATCTTTTTGCTTATCTGCGCTTAAAAAGAAAAAGAAGAATAAGGGAACGTCGGACGAATTGAGACACGGTTCATCAAACACGATATTAGTGTTCGCCGAATTGTGAAATGATAATGCTCACCACCATGCCGCCATTATTTTTATTTATACCAAGGAATAGAGTGTGTGTATTGTATGTTCTATTTTTCTATATAATAAAATGTATATAGAAAATATGTTGACTATGGTAAATATATAGCTGTTGTAGAAGTAAAACAGAATAGAGGTACATGTACATTGCTTGAGTATGAGTTTTCTTCATATTATATTTTCTATTTTCTTGTTGTTTTTTTCTTTTTGTGTGCTTTTTCTCGTTTTTCTTTCTCGTTTTCCATATCTATGGAAATATTTTCTGTTGAGTAAAACAAAATTTAGGGTTGATGTCTTGTGACTATAAAATTACAGAGATTACACCTTTGGGCTGATAAATGTGCGCATATAAAGCATATGCAATGTATCCCGATGATAGTATTTTTTGACAAAATAGCACATTTGAGACATTGGGAATTTCAAATAATAACGTTGATTTTTTCGATTACATTTTTATGCAATTTTCTACCGAAAAAATAAAACCTATTTCATATTATTTACATGAAATAAAATTATTATTATTTATAATGGCAATATATAAAATCGGATAGAGTAGTCGGTTTGATAACGAAATGGAATAAATAAAATTATATTTTAATTTTTTGTTATGACGGAAACGAGAATACTTTTGTGAATTCAAATCTTTTAAAATGAATAAAAAAAAAATAGAAGTTATATGCAGATATTTATATAAAGAAAGAATCAACATCAATTTAAATGCTGATAGAATTATTTCGCTTACAAATAAGTATCCAATATAACGACATCTAGAAACAGTAACACTTGCTGTAAAACAAAATCAGATTCTCATCTACCTTGTTTCTGCTGCCTTAATAAATTCCTGTTACAGACACATCCAAATTTCTGTTAAATTTTTTAATTTTTTATGTTTCTCTTTTTTAGTTTTTTGTTTGTTTTTTTTTTTTTATCTGTAATCAGAGTTCAAACTTCATTTTACCAGTTCTATTTAATATATTCGTGGTGCAAATAAGCAAGACATTCACATAAAACTAATTTAAATATAATTACTTGTACGTTAGCTAACCAATGTACATTTTGTATGGTCGTATCGGTGCCCTCTGTCCGTGTACGTATGCATTTGATCATAATTTTTGTTTTACATATATAAAATTTATTGATCAATAACAATTAAATTGAGACAAATGTGTTCTGATTTATGACTTCCTATACGTCTTCAAGTGTTATCAAAATTCAAAAAGCCATTCGATTATTTACATCATAGAGGTTAAAGTTTACATAAAACAAATGTCTGATATCAATATATGGTTTGTTAATTAAGAAATTAATTAGATTTGTTTTAAATAGACATTTTACTTAATATTAAACATTGATGATAACACTTGTATTATATTTTATAAATTAGTAATTTTAATGATTTGTGAATGAATATGGAAGCTGTCTTAGTTAATATGTGTGATTTTGATATAGAATTAAAATTTTTAATGGCGTACAAAATACATAATTTACAGATAAATGAATTTGTAATATTTATTTAATGATTAATTTAAATTATTATTATTTATTTCTTTTATACATTTTTTATTTTCTTTTATTTATTTATTTTGTATTTTTTTTTTGTGTTAATTTTTTGTTTAAAACCTAAAGTGATAATAAATTTAAATGCAAATCTTGTAGATTTTAACTTCATTTATGTTAATTGAAAGTATTTTGTGGAACTTTAAAGTAAATTTAAATGCTAATAATGTGCCGATTTAAATCAAGGTTCACAAAAAATTCATTCTGTGAATTTTTTTTAATTAAAATCTTTTATCGACGTCGCAAATCAAATATACAAATTATTAAATTAATTTTCAAGAAAATTGTTTAGGCGTAAATTAATTCAGAAAATAAAATCAAAAGAAAAATATTAAATCGATATAAAGTTCACAAAATTACAATAAAATAATTAATAAATTGAATTCAGTTGATTTTTCTATTTATTTAGTCCTTGTAATAAAACTAGTATAATTTTCTTCTTATTTTCATTAAAAATAATTTTATTCTATTTCCATTTCCCATTTTACTCTCGGTCGTTTTGGTTTAAATATTCAATAGATATTATCAGATATATTCATTCTTTATTTCTTTATTTCTTTTTTTTTTTTTTTTTAATGTGTAGTTACCGCTTGTCTTTTTATATCCTACAATGTTTGTATACATTTAAATTTTAGTGATGGTAGAAAAAAAATCTTTCAATCAATATTATGTAAACAGCATCTTTCAAATTTTTATTATGGAAAAAAAAAATATTTATACGTCAAATAATCTCATACTCACTATCGCTAAAACTGCGACACATGTTGCTGAACATCATAACACATATTACAGATTAAGAATAATATTCGTTATGCTGAAATCCATCCAGTACCATTCAATAAATGATGTATAATAATAATAACAAGAACAACAAAATATTGTAATTATTTTGACTGTTAAAATAACATATAAAAATTTTGTGCGGTTTTAACTGATGTTTCTTTACATCTCTTTAAGACTTCTGTCGTTACTGTTTGTCTGATGTCGATTTTCAAAGCAATATGAAATTGTTTTTCATGAACGTAAAATAAAATATTGTTTATTGTTTTCTCAGTGTTTTTTTTTCTTGTTTTTTTTTTTTTTTGGGTGGTATTGATATTTTGTGTGAATTTTTATGTTTGTTTTCTTCCGATGTAAATGTAGGTTTTATGAAAGCAAGCAGTCGTGTAAATTATTTATGTAATTTTAACCGTTAATAGTGATTTAGAATTTAAAGTAAAATAAGGTATTGCTTACAACGTAGAACGGTCAATTTTTTCTTTTAAATCGCTATTCACATATTTTAATATCATAATATTGGTAATCGAAATACATGAACTGAACTTTTATCATTTCCAAAATTCCACTTCAAATTGCACACACTCTTCAGTTTATTAATTTTTATAATTTTATAAATTAATAAAATTTATATTTTCAGAGTAGTATCTATTTAAGATCTATTTAATCACCTTTGAAAAGAATAAAAAAAAAACGAAAAGGAATTTATTTGATTTAAATCTAATTATTACATATAACATATATCAAGATGTTACATGGTCCTTCGCATCGGGTTTAATTAATTATTCTATTCATTCTATGTTTTATTTGAAATATATTTGATAAATATATAAAATGACCTTTATGTGATTTAATTTTAACGGTTATCAGATATTCATTTGAAAAATTATTAATGCTGTAAATATAT